>CAWVNO010000877.1:0-29732 GCA_963930645.1 Salticus scenicus | reverse complement strand
ATTGATAGAGTTGACAGATGTGCTCCTGCGACATATCATGCCAAATTTTGTCCAATTGGAGCGCTAGATTGGAAAAATGCCGAGATGGTTGTAGGAACCTTTTCATGATGCTCCAAGCGTTCTGTTCTCTCTGTAGGCTCCAGGCCAACCGATTCCTCCCTGACGCTGTGTTCTGCCATGGTTCATCCATTCCTACCAATATCATCTAATTGTGGCGTATCCCCTATACAGCTGTCAAACAATTCATAGATTAGACCAACCGGCTTCTTTGAGCCCAAATACGCCCTACACGTCTTTCAAATGCTGACATCTGCGTATATTGTTTGCGCACCTGTATGCGAGACAGATTTACTGTCTATCTCAGTGGACGGAATAAAATTCTTGCAGAAGTTATGACCTGGAATCAAAATTTCTCATTTTCATTTATTCTGCCGATTGCGCAGTTACGATGAGCTGATGCTACATGCTCATTCGACGACAGCTAAACTTTAAAATTCTACGTTTTCCATGGAAACCTGTATGTATGTAAATTTGTGTCCAGTATTCATTAATCCTTTTTGGTGCGTCTTTTTTTTTTTTTTTTTTTTTTTGTTGTTGTTGTTTTGTCATAGACTATATATTGTAGGAAATATATTGTTTTAGGATCAAAATTTTAAAACCAGGTTTTTCTGAAATTGTATGATTTTAATTATCTTAAGTACCAAAATCGTTTTTTTTTTTTTTTTTTTTTTGTTTTGTGTGTGTGTGTGTGGGGGGGGGGTGTATTATTTATGTCTGGCTGTTTCTGTGTGTATGTGTTAATATTATACCTTCAAAACCAGTGTTACTTTGTAGTCCAAACTTGAGATTTCAAACCTTTATTGTATGTTAAGTTAATTTAAGTTTTTTTTTTTTTTTCTGAATGTTGATTAAACATATGATCTATATACAAGGATGTACAACACAAATAATAAGGAAATAAATTCAATACAATCGATTAGTTGGATTTTTTATGAACACATTTTAACACATTTAATATCATCCTAAAATAATTAATTTACATATATTTTTATCTCCACAAAGCTTTTTTTTTTCTAAACAGTACAGGATTAAATAGATTCATCATCTGTCTAAAAATTTTCACAGAAAATTTTGATTTTATTAGGAACTGAATTTGGAAATTTCTAAACGTGCTATTCAAGCTTTATTAAGCTTTTGACTTTGCTCTAAAATTAAGCATTGTATATATAGTTTATAGATAATATACATTATTAAAATATCAGTAGAATAGATCTTTTCATTTGCACATAATTTATTAAAACACTTCAAATATTTTCAAATCATTACGTCTCGTACAATTATATTTTAATTACATTAAAAATCGAGACAATATACATAAAGCATACAATTAAAATATTAAAATACACGCAAGATAAATTTAAACGTTTCGAGCATTATTTTAGGCTCCTTATCAGTAAAAAACATAAAACGTCGAGATATCGAGTATTCGAGTATTATGAATATATTATATATATTCATATCGAGAATTCGAGTACTAAGATAGTTTAAGAGTAGGTAGTTAAGTAGTTTAAAAAAAAAAAAAAACTATACCACGAATAAAATTTTAAAAAATCGGCAAAAGTTTTAGGATGAAATACCTTGGACAGCGTATATTATAAAAATGTATTTTCATGTTCCTTTATTATTTTTGAAATATAACTATAGAGAATTACTGACAAAATAAAAATTTAGATTTAGTAATTTTTAAAAATTTAATTTTAATTTTTTTTTCGTTTAAATCTTTTTGAAATTAGAATATGTTCTTTTGAGAAATGTTTACGATTATAAAAACTGTACATGATAACATTATGTGACTTGTACATAGAATCATCAAAATAAAATTGCATTTCCAAATGACAATATATACATATGTATATATATATATATATATATATATATTTCATATTTGGTAAAAAGCCATAGTTATTTACTCATATAAGTATTTAAATGGTAATTTATACATTTTTTTTTCTTTTATTTTTTTCCTTTAATTAATGAATTAATGAATTTTGTTGTTGCTGAAATATTATGCAATAATATTTTATTAGTCTTTATTTAAGTTTTCATATACTAGCTAAAATTAAGTAGATATAGAATTATGTTTATATTGTTTAAAATGTCAACACTTTATTATTTTTCAAAGAAACAGTGTCTTAAAAATATAATTTAATCTTTATTTTTATTTTATTTTACTTTTTTTAAAGAAATGATTTACTTATTTCTTTAAATAAATCTTTTTCCAGTCAATCAGTAAACCTTAACTACACTAAAATTTATATAGTTTACTAAGCAAACTTTTACAATCTTTAGAAACTGTTCTCTAACCGTGATTAGGCTCTTTATTTTAGTGAGCAATCCTTTCCTTTTTCTGCTTTTTCTCTTTTCCCAAACAAATAGCGTCTCATTACCGATTGTTAAAAAACAAGCATTTTTACTGTTCTACCGTCTATTTTCGGAAAAGAAAGGATTTATTTCTACTTCAGCTCTTCTTTTGTCATTTTTGCATTCCTTATACTAATGAAGATTTGTTAATAAAATAAAATTAATTAAATTAACAATTTCAGGTTAATTTCTTATTGTTGAAATGTATTTTTTGACAAAATCTAAATTCCTCTTGTTTTTACATGTTTTTGACATTGAAAAAATACTCTCTTTTTATTTATAAACAATGGGTGATTATAATTTTAAAATATAATTTAAGGTAAAGACACCAGTGCTCGTCAGTCTTAAGGCCTTATTTTTAAAATGTTTGTTTTTTTCGCGTAGTATTCGTGTGGTATTCATGTATCAATGTTATACTTTGGTTTATTTTATGCACTGATTCTTCTAGTTATTGTTAGACACTTTCAATTTTTCAATACATTAAGCCAATTTAAAAAAATAAATAAAAATGTAACCTATAAAAATGCACCAGTGCTCGTCACTTGAAAAATGAGTTTCACCAGTAGTCGTCAGGCGTTTGCACCAGTGGTCGTCATGTAAATAAAACGCAACAATTTGCTGAATAATTTGATTTTAATTGCGCTTTTGCAAAATTTAATGAAACGGAACATATTTGGCACATACTTAAAACCTAAATTCATTCTTAGGGTTTAAAACACAAAACATTAAATGGTAAAATTCGAACTATTGAGCACAGTTTTGCGGATAAAACAAGTATATTCATATGCAAAATAATTTGAAAATTGTTTGCTTTTAAGAAAAAGTCCTCAAAACTTTATTCGTTCCCAAAAATATCTTTACTTAACCCTTTCATTCCCAATTTTTTCCATCCATAAAACAATAAATGTTATATTTAGTCATAAATTTATTTCAAAGGTAATATATATAAATATGTTTTTCTAAACAGGCGTAATAGCGGAGTATGAATTAAAATAGCTAACAAAGCAACTCAGAGGTGTTTATTTATATTTAATATAACCACTGATGCCATTTAAAATTATAACTTTTCATTAAATAAAAATATCAAAATTTTTGAAGAAATACATACTGCAATTAATTAAACTGCAAATTATAAACATTAGAAAATAAAATAAAAAAAGAGTATTTCAAACAGTTAATTTACTTAACCCTTTGCATCCCAAATTACCTTACTTTTGGAAAAATTGTTTAAAACTTTTTTTATTATATTCCTTTATACATGAGAAACATCTCAATGAAATCCTGTAGTAAATTTACGCTATATTGAAGATTTTTTTTTTCCATGGGACTATAAAGTTTCGATGGGATACAAAGGGTTAAAGCAGATGGTAAGTATTACTCTTCTTCCGAAAATAAAGTATACTTATTTTTTTTTAGACTTACGTCGCTTTTGATTATCTCATTTTAATATCTTAGCTGCTATTTTCTGGTCAATTTTTTCTTTTTTGGCTTTCATTTTCTCTGTTCTCTCTTGTAATCTTTTTTTCTTTAATTCTTCCAATTCTCTTTTTTTTGTTGCCTTCTTTTCATGATATTCCCTCCAAGAATTTGATGTTATTACACTTGGTAAGGCTTCTTTATTTTTTCTTTTTTTAGAAGGTGTAGGGCCTGGGAAAAACAAAGTATCTTTAAAAGGGCTTGGGACGCTAAATGGAGGATAAAGGTCAGATCTAGGTGGTGTTCTAGCAGAAGCAGTTTCCTCGAAATTTGACAGAAATGATTTTTCTGTTATTGGAACGTCTTGAATTAGATGTTTGGAAAATATTGTTTGCAGAGACGATTCCACAGTGTTCGGATTATTCACTGCTTTTTGGGATATTTCAACTTCTTCAGTTTCTTCCGCAGATTCGGTGGCATCTGAATCGGTGGTGTTACTTTCAAAGGTGGGGAGAAAAGACGAGAGGAAATTTGGTTCTGATTCTTCGTTAGTTGCGTGAGCAGCACTATGTATTTTTTGCCATATGTCAAACAAAGATGCGTCTTCTTTGTCACCTTCCCAAACGTGTGATGATTTGAACAAGTGTATTTTTTCTTCTCCAACTATATTTTCTAAAACTTCTAGTGCAACAGTTGCTTTTTTGCAGTGTGTTGCGGACCCTTCTTTAATAGAGATATTTTCTCCGAAAACATTTACGCGGGAAAATTTCATTGCTTTTTTATTCCAAGGAACTAAGCCGCATGCTTTAAATCCATTTTGTATAATAGATGGATTTATATCATTCAGAACTTCTTCCAACAACGGACCAACATGTTCCTTTTTCATCGTAGGGTTATTAATATTTTCAAGTCTCCACTGGTGAACTTTCTTTTTCCATTTTAATTTTAGTGATTTAAACACTGCCACGTCCATAGGCTGAATGAGATGCGTTGAGTTTGGATAAAGTGCTATGAGAATAATGCCATTATTGTCGCAAAACTGGCTTGTTTCAAGTGATAAATGGGAGGCATGCCCGTCTACAAACAAAATTACTGGCAATCTAACATTTTTTTTCAGTAGCCAAGGATGAAAAACATTTGCTATAAATTCGTAAAAAAGTGCCGAGTTCATCCATCCTGTCTCTGATTTCCCCAGGCCCCAAGTTGGAGGCACACTTTCAGCTATGTTTGCAGGTATTCTTGCGTATCTGAAAATAACTAACGGAGATGCCATCATTCCTGCGGCGTTAGCCGTTAGGAGCACGGTCAACCCCTCCTTTTCATCAGCATTTACTCTCTAAAACACTGTTTTGTCTCCTTTGGGTGCCAAAACCCTGTTTCCTTTTGGGTTGAGTAGAATGGCCGTTTCATCCGCATTAAACACTCTGGAAGAATCTTCAAGAATTTTATCATAATTATTCTCTTGCAAATAATGGAAAATTCTCTCAAACCACGCTTCAATTTCCTCCGTCGTTACGGACGCTCTAGACGATGTGATATTTTGAGCCACCCTCCAGGAAATTTCAGGGTTTCTTTTCAAAAAACCACTTAACCATTTTCGACCTGATGAAAAATTCGTGTTCTTACCGAGGGCGTCAATCATTTTTTTCGCAGCGTCAAGCACTTGCTCTGTAGTCACAGGAAAACCTGACCTGGCTAACATAATTATCCACTTGACCAAAAGCTTTTCTCCACCTTCATGCAATATTGGTGGTGGTCCCATGCGCCTTCCGAGGGGTCTCTTGCCTTTTGCTTTGTCCATCAACGTACTTCGAGGTATACCATATTTCTTAGAGGCAGCAGCTACTGCAATACCATTCTTAATATCCTCCAATGCCTTTTCCATTTCAGTTTGTGAGTAAGAAAAAAGAATCTTCCTTTCTTTACTGACTTCCATTTTACTTATTATCTGCAAAATTAAGACATTATGAATATAAAAAATAAATTATTTTCTATATTGTTACAAATTTGTAAAAAAATATTAGTTATTTTTATGTAATTTCCTTCAAAGGAACTATGTCAGGTGATAAAATGTTAATTTTCAGCATTTTTAGCTTGTTTTAGTTTTCAAATAGCTCTAAAAAAAAAAAAAAAAAAAGCACCGTATATATAGAGATGTTTTAATTAAGATTCATTTACATATTTTATTTGTTTATTGTACATAAGTACTATAATATATAGAAAGCTCGGTTAATTTTTTTTTTTTTTTTAATTTCAGATATTTTCTACATCAGTTCTTATTTACATGCATCTAACATAAAGAGCTTAAAAGAAATTTTGAAATACTCAGTTATGATGATTATGAAATTCAGTCCTTGTATTTTATCACTTTCGAAATATATGTGAATTAAAATTAATTAATCACGATCAATAAAAATCTTATATTAAATGCATAATAAAATGTTAAATGATATTTACAGTTTGTAACTAATTAGTATGCGGCAACTTTAAAACATCACTTAAATACAACTTCGCAAAATCATTACATCCTAAAAATTTAAAATACTTTAGACAGATGTACAGAGTAATCATGTACGTTTTTCTAAAATATATAGCAGAAAACTAGAAAAGGCTCTTTATAAGTAAATATGTTTATGTAACATTTATTTAGTTTTTCCAGCAAAGTACATTGGAAAATTATAGGTGGTTTAAAGTCAGTCTTAGTGAATTAAAGTTTCCAGTATTGACTTTATTTAAACAAGCCAGACAAAAGTTAGAAATGCAATACAGGTCACGTTTTTGGGGTCAAAATACGTTTGTTTACATTTACGAATACCCCTGACGACTACTGGTGCCAGTAGTTCAATTAAAGTAAAAACTATACCATCATAATTCTAAGCAAAAATATAGTATTTTTAGTAAAAAACATTACCCAATTATTAAAAATGTTAAAACACCAGTGCTCGTCACCCCTGACGAGCACTGGTGAAACGTGAAAAATATGCACCAGTAGGCGTCATACCCTAAAAACCTTTATATTATGTCAAATTTTAAAAAGTAGCACATAAATCGTATTCTACATATCATAAACTTTATATAGAATGCTTTATGAGCAATGTCAAATACAACAAACAACAAAATATAGCAAGAAATGCTTACCTCTTTCCTTAATGATTTGCTTAACGTTGATTCAATCCAACGGTCATTTAACGCATACTTCACTTATTTTGCTTTCCCCCACTTTCTCCCCAACACTTGAAATCGAACTTTTTGTGTGATAAGAAGCAGAAGACTTTGGAGAATCTATTGCTGGCGGATTAAAACTCATAGATGTTAATTGACGCTTATTTTAACACTTCTTTTAAGAGGGTGACGACTACTGGTGCAGATTTTAGGGGTGACGACCACTGGTGTCTTTACCTTATGTCTCGAATATATTTTCTAAATAACGATTAATTAAAAGAAACAAGGTACATGAAAAAAGAATAAATAATTAAATAATTAAATAATTAAACTACAAGCTATTTAAAACCACAGACTTATTATAGCAGTGGACGGAGCCTTCCTTTATTACGAGAATATAAGAAAATGCGGCAAAAATGAAACAGCTAAGTTTAGTAAAACGGTAAACTTTTTTTTTTTTTTTTTTTTTTGGCATTTATCGCGTTTTTGGCGATTATTTGTTTTGAATTTATTTTTCTTTATAATTAAAAGATAAAAGAATCAAAACTTATAAAACGCTTCACTTTCAGATTTTCATCTCTATTTTTTATTTTATTTTTCATTTAATAGAATTAGTATTATTCTGATAGGTTATTATAAAAACAATATTGCATTTATTGTTTCATATAATATGTAGAATTGTTATTATTATTATTATTATTATTATTATTATTATTATTATTATTTTAATTTAAACAACTAATCATATAAGTTATTAGCATTTTACAAAAATAGTTACTTAAAAAGTACAAAGTAATAATAATAATAATAAACCTGTGAAACATCCTTATTTTACATAATATATAAAGCTTTTATAGGGAACGTGTGTTTACTGTCGCAACCAACAAACCAGTTAACCATAGAATAACATGGAATTAAGGGTCTTCGACATTTGGTGAAGCTCCACACTTAAGTGATAAAAATTCGTACCATAACTTCTGAAAACTACACCAGTCTTTACCATTATGGATTTAAAATATCAGCTGTTTTAATAAATGATAACTCAAAGAAACTGGGAGGTGCAATTATAATTTGGGAGCTGGAAGAGCCAGTCTGTATGAAGTTTCTTATAATTGAAATTACGAAAATTACAAAAATTACGAAATTTTATTTTAAATAATTCATTTCTGAATCTTTATTTATTAGCTCTGTTAATGAAATCGATTACTAACAAAATATTTAAGTGACACTCATCTATTTTTGTATAGTACCATTCAAATTAAAAAAAAAAAAAAAAAAAAAAAAAAAAGTTGTGAAATACTCTTATATATTTATTTTCTAAAAAGGTAATATGCATTTTTTTTAACGGAAAATTGAGTAAAATATTTTATCATATTAAAAAACATTATATTTATTGCGTTTAATATTCTAATCTAGATAATAAAAAACCTAGCTTTTAATACTATCTTTTAAAAATCATAGAAAAAAAAAATGAAGAAAAAGTTGTGAAATACTCGTATTTATTTATTTTCTTAAAATGTAATATGCATTTTTTTAAACGGAAAATTGAATAAAATATTTTATTATATTAAAAAAACATTATATTTATTGCTTTTAATATTCTAATCTAGATAATAAGAAACCTAGCTTTTAATACTATCTTTAATAAATCATAAAAAATATATATATATATATATATATATATATGAAGAAGAAATTGGGAAATACTCGTATTTATTTATTTTCTAAAAAGGTAATATACATTTTTTTAACGCAAAATGGAATAAAATATTTTATCATATTAAAAAACATTATATTTAATGCGTTTAATACACTAATTTTGATAATAAAAAACCTAGCTTTTAATACTATCTTTTAAAAATCATAAAATAAAATAAAATAACCTTTTTTTCCTTCATAAATGCAGGAAGTGTATTTCTGCTCCGAAATAAAGACATTACGTTTGTTGCAAGGCAATATTAGTGTTCAACCTCTATTATATCAATGGATGTTATTATGTTTTCAGAGAAAAAAATTAGTAATATTAAATATCTTTAGAAGGGAGAAAACTTATTTTATACATTAATTTTAATGACAAATATTAATGTAATTAATTATTGGTGAGAATATATTTCGGACTTGGAATACTTTTTCTAAAGTAGAAACAGTCATTTTTAATTTTAATTAAAAATTTAAATAATAAAATTATTTAAAAATACAGAATAAAGATTGAGAATCTCGATTATTCACTTTTAACTAAGAATTACTGTAAATTTACAGAGACTCTGGATAAATATTTACATTAAATTTACAGAAATTTTTAACAGTGTGTAGGAATGTGATATTAGTTCAATTAGCTGTAGCATAAATAAAACATCTTGTTAATTACACGGCGTTGTTTTTATTAAAAGCTATCCATTACCGAAATATATCCGCTCATTTTATGCAAATGCTTCATGTTTAAGTTATTGTTGAAAATAAAAATGTACAATTTTTAAATGCAATTTTTGTACACGGTTATTTAATAAATATTCACTAAGGCAGATTCAAATAGTTTTGGCCGGTAAAGGTAATTCGTAAATTCATCTGCTTATATCTCAAAAATTTAGGGGAATATCTCCGATTGTGCGCGGGGTTTTGATTTTGGTTTATAACTTTTAATATAGTAGATATTATGCAAACGTATGAATACCAATGGAAAGCTTGAACCCTTAGCTAACGTTTGATGAAGTAACTGCACCGATTCCGTCAACCTGAAAAAAATTATCGCTAATTTTGAGAAGTGGTTCTTTTTGGCCACAAAAAGTTGTGTACCCAATTGTGGGCCAACTTAAAAATTCCGATGGAAAAGGAAGATAATAAGAACCCCCCCTCCCCCATACATACAGAAAATAACAAAATTTATTGATTTCGTAAGATTTCAGTGGCAAAAATAACAACAGAAAATTTCATTTTTTCAGTTTCATTCGTCATTTTCTTCGTCTTCTATATCAGAAGTGCAATGCTTGCAAGTACAACAATTTGCATGCACATTGGCACGCTTCAATTGCACTCCTTGCATCTGAGTTGGCTTTTTCAGGCATGGTGTTATGTGCTCCAAGTAGATGATACAGAAGTCGACATTGTCATCAGATTGTGGAGACTCCTTCTTTTAGCGCACTTGGCCGGCAGTTTGACAGGTAGTGTTCCCTTACTTTTTCCAAGCTTCTTCTGGAGAGACACAGATTTTGCGAGGATGTCCGTACTATCGATCGATGAATTTTATGGATTTTTTATTCACTAAGCAAACCTAAATGTGTTTAACCAGCGCATTTCTTTTGGATCGGTTGATTTTTATGGGCTGGACTCGTCTAAAGATGCCTACATATACATAAAAACACAAATAAAATAGGTTTCGTTGACATAAATGACAACATTTGGCAATTTGTATGTCAAACACACACTTTAAATGAAAACAATAGGTGTTCCTACATAATTAGTAAATAATACGATTTGAATGAGAAAAGATATTTACAATTCTTAATTATATAAGGATCAAGTTTAATGAAATTAATTTGTATTAAAATGGAAATGTAGACAATGAATTTGCTGGTTTAAGGTACCATGGTTTTTTGTTATATGAATAAATGCATATCCTATTATGACAGTCTTTAATTTAATAAGAAATAAACATTTTAGTTGCTGTTTTGATACTATTATCACTAACAATGTATTCTAAGATTCTAAGACGGAAGGTGGCCGCTCACCACTATGCAGCGGTTTTGAGCGATTTTAATCTTTATAGAGGGGCTCCGATGACACTGTGGTGATTCAAAAGAGCCCGTGTCTAAATGTTAAACAGATGAATGATACATATATATATATATATATATATATATATATATATATATATATATATATATATACATATATATATATATATATATACATATATATATATTTCATATGGCGCGGAACTAGGGGGGGGGGGTGTTCTTTGAATTGATCGCCATTTCTAAAGGAGCACCCAATGAGTGCCCACCGCTACCCCCAACAGAGATAACACATCCATGCCTTGTCCCGAATTCGAGACCAGGCAGTACCATGTGGAGTCAGAGATTCTTATCATGAAACCATATAGGTGGTATAAATGACGATTATCAAATTTAAAAGTATTTTAGGAGATAAAGGTTATTTATTATTATTGATGATGTTATAAATTCAGCCAAATATAAAATACACATTTTTGGTACAACTTTATGCAAAAAATATAATTCAGATTCTGGATTAGTCCCTTTATTAATTTCTTAACTATTATTTGCCTCTTATCATTTAGCAATGGACATGGACTAATTTCAATTCCTGACATGAAAATTTCCTTTCGTCAAAACCAATTCGGTCTTTAAATATATTTTTAATTAATTTTAATTAGAGTGATATATTTCAGTTTACTATTTCATTATAGATACTAACTGAATTTAAAATTACGCTTTTTTCTATTTTCTGAAACTATTGTATTTGGGATTTCTTTTAATTCCGGTTTTTATTACATATATATATTTTAATACAATCTGAACAGGATTTCATCATTTAAAAACAATGCATGTCTGAATTTATGGAAATCCGTATATCTGCAATTTTGTTACACAAAACTCTTATATGTTGTGTCTCACGGAGATGAATGTACATTTGTGTTGATCTTTATATGACTTACTAATGACTAGAATTTGGCTTTTTTCACTCAACAAGTGTCATTGTTACACGGTATTTTTTCCATTTATGGCAAAGCTATATAAAAGTAAACAATCCTTTATATACCATTTAACCTTTATGAATATACATATATCTTTTCATTCAATTTTAGCTCATATCAGTCCATAAGTAACGCTTATTTCGTAATATTTTCTTGATATTTCGGATAGTAATATATTTCAGATACAGAGGACTATAATTTAACCAAACCTAATATATAAACTGGCAAATATTAAACGAAAATGCTGATTTACCATGGGTGTATGGCGACATAATATGTGATAAAAGTATTTATTTATTTATTTATTTTGACCCAATTTTTGTGATTCTTCGGATGGCTATATCTCAATAGCTGTTTTATAAAATAGCACAAAATTACCGATGTATTTCTTTATATTGCAAGAAGTTATGTTGTTTAAACGATTTTTGTATGCTAACCAGTCGGAAGCATTGCTATATAGAAAAGTAAATAAAATTATTCGTTAATCATAGTAAAATAGTCTATGATTTTTATTAAATTCTGACTATTTGTTGCATCATTATTTTGATGATATAAAGCCTACTGAAACAGTGTTTTAAATACATATTTGATTGTTTTAAAGAATAATCTTTTTTTTTTTTTTTCATTTTTAATATTATTTTAATTTTTAAAAGATGGACTTTTATTAGATAGTATTTTATAAATTTAAGTTTAATTGCTTATGTAAACATGTCGATACCAATTTTATGAGTCAAAAGCGATATTTTTTGTTCATTCAAAGTTTTTTTTATGTGCGATAGCTTTCTTGAAAACATAAAACATATGTTGGTAACTTACAACAATACCATTTCATAAAATATAAATACAATTCTGTCACGTTATGTGAAGAATATATATATATATATATATATATATTTTTTTTTTTTAATTATTATTAAAGATCTCATGCTGACGCAAATGAAAATATTTTTATACATAAATGTATAGATAACTTGATGCAATGTCATTTGTTTAACCAAACAAATATTAAATTTCATTAACGAAATTAAAATGGCAAATTTAATAATTGATAATATTAATAGGCAACCTTTATATTAGATGTGAGTTTTGTTAATACTTAATTAATATAACTCAGGAGAGTGTGCAAGATAACAATATGTTAAAGAGTAAATCTAAATTTTAATTGAAATTCATGCTATTCACTTAAATTTACATTTAATCAGTTGTTCATTAATTAATGTTTTGCTTATAGTCTGGAGTATCACAGCTGCTAGTTTTCCTTAATTTTAATAGAAAGAAAGTGCTTATTTAAATACATCAAAAATAATAATTTTCTAGTTTGTGATTATTTAAGTAATATATATATATATATATATATATATATATATATATATATATATATATATATATATATATATATATATATATATATATATATATATATATAATACTTAAAATGCAATACTTCAAATTAGATATACGTGCTAAATTAAATAATAACAACAATAAATAAATAAATAACCCAATTACAGATACTTAATTTGATTTAAATAGATAGAGATATATGAGTTTGGTGTCTATATATATATATTTTTTTTTTTCTTTTTTCTTTTTTTTTTTTTTTTATTATTATTATTCGTTTAATTTTGCAAAATTTAATTTTTTGATTATTATCAAAAACATTTTTTGAAAATGCACAGATTTACTTTTTAAATAAATGGTATCCTATAAACTTGTTTTTCAAAGCAAGTTATTTTACACATAATAATTATTAGTTAAATTTTTAAAAGTAATTAACTATTGAAAAAATACATAGATCTTTAATGAAAAAGATAAATATAACAAGGATAATTGCCATAATGTACGAGTGTGAAAATAATTGTGAAGAGAAATATATCCTTACAAAACCGTTTACTATTATTAACTAGCTAGTTGTAGGCGACTAAGGCACCCGTTGAAAAATGATCATTTCATGTTATTTATTTCTCATTTCAAATAATTCATTTACTAGCAAGCCTGGGCGAAATTTTCGTACTTTATTTCTTTGTTACTTTTAAAAATTAAATTTTTATTATCATTCTATAGACGCCATTTTTTAGGTCATCACGACATCATATAGACGCAAATATAATATTATATATATATATATATATATAAATTCTTTTCACGTGAAAGCATATTTCATTTTATGCTGAAAAATAAGAAAAGAAATGGCAACAATTAAAAATTTAAATGTCTATTCTAAAGCTATGTCTATTTTCATATTTTAATTAATTTTTAAAAATGTAATAAAAAATTCGTTACAAATAAGGTACCAAATAAAAGGGGCGAATTTCTTAAATTAAACAGCTTATTGATCGGACAATTCAATTTTTTTAAACTAACTAAAGCATAAAAAATAGGTGGAAACTTGCGTTTACACACAGATAGAGTCCAAGGAAATCTCTTAGCTTTTTTAAGTTTGACACAGTCAGTCAGTCAGTGATGAGCGTATCTATATTTTAACAACATATTGTATTTTTTAATAAGTTATTTAAAAGGTAATATGATACGAACAAAAAGTATTTCAATATTTCATTTAGAAGAATTGTTTTATATCGCCTTACATAAAAATATCAACAATACAAATGAGTTTACTATTGTTGTATCGTATAAAATTAAAAAACATAATAGCTTATAAACAACTAGTTATCTAAATTAAAATGCATTATACTAATGTATATAAAAATGTCTGATAACGAAAACAATTTTACACCAAATAATTAATCTATTATAAATTAAACTATTCTGGGGAATACTGAACTATACACAGAAATTTTGAAATTATGGTTACTTAAAATTTCTATTAAATATATCATAAAATATATATATTTTTTAATTACAATGATAAACCAGTTTTCGTTTTTAAATTTTAAAATGCTAAATGAATACTATAATTCATAAATCTAACAAGGAAAATTAGTTAGTTAATTACTTAAAATGATAAATTGGAAGAATTTATTTAAGGAATTGCTGATTCATTGTATATGGGTTTAATCTATAACAATTTGACAAAGGGAGATTTTATCGCTAAACAGAAGTTATAATTAGATATATTTAGATATTGGTAAAAGGGTCTTTAGCAAGATATATATATATATTTTTTTTTTTTTTTGGCCGTTTAAACTGGGAATTTGATTTTAGGCGACCATGTTGCTCATTCAAGCGAGATGACCGTAAGTTAAAAAGCCAGTGCTTATAAAATCGGTTTGTATTACATTTAGAACATAAAAGAGATTCAGAAAAAGTATTTAGCAGCATAATTTCTTTAACAACAGTACAGCAACTGTTAAACAAAGCAGGTTTAAATGACAGAAAACTTGAAAAAATTCCATTCTTAGTGAAGAGAAATAGGAAAGCAAGATCTCAGTTGGCTAAAAAAATTAAAAAATGATTAGTTAATTATTGTTCTGAACTGGTTCTCTTTGAAGAGTCAAGTTTAACTTATTTTGAGCAAAAGAAAACAAGCAGATCTGACAACGAAAATAGGACCGACTTAATGAAAATCGCACTTTTAAACAGTGACTCATTCTCCGTACATTATGGTACGGAGAGGCATAACTTTAACAGTCGGGCAAATTTGTATGCTCAAGGGATCAATTAACTCGAAATAAAATACTATCTTCATAAAAGTGGTACCTGACCGGCTATTTTGGAGGTATCTCGAACATTTCCGCAAACAGAATTTCAAGATGATAATGAACCTTACTACACGGCTTCTGTGGTAGGTTTATTCATTTCAAATTGTCAAAATTTCCTATTCATTCCCATGAGAACCTATAATTCTGAAAATAACCATAACTTTTTTCACTTTAAGTTAAATCCCACAAAGGATATAGTAGAATTTCTTCTTTACCAGACATGGAAATAGTCCTATTCGCGATCCGCTCGAAAATGTTTCGTCTATAAAAAGGCGGTGGAGGGGGATAGGATCCGAAATTTGCTGCCTATAACTCTGCCCGAACTCGAAAAAAATATTTGTGATATTTGGCACATTGAAATTTCTGAGATTTATATTAAAACACTGTATAAAACTATGCGATTGTGCATTAAAACAGTAATTCCATATAAAGATGGAATTAACCCAATGCAGAATACATATTTTTAATAAAAAATAAATTAGGACTAACAAATAAATAATTTTATTTCATATATTAAAATATGACTTGTTTATTTCATATAATAAATCATAATAGAATACAAAGTGTATCGTTATTGCATTATGTTCAAAAAGAAAGTTTTATCCAGATTTATAAAAAGTACTTCGTAGAGTGTAATACAGCGAATTATTAAATCGAAAATGTACATAGGTATCATATCATCCCTTTGGTATTATGCAAACAAGACAATTTTATTTGTTTCAAACATTAATTTTAAAGTTATTACAAATAAAAAAAAGTATAAGTAATTTTTTTTCTGCAGTGAGGCTTTTATTTTTTATCGCTTAGTGTATATATAATTGACAACGAATCTCAAAAAAGCATTATTATAGTTTTATATTTAAATAAAAAACATTATAAGGATTTTTTTTTTTATTATTATTATAGCGTAAGAAAATGAGGGCCTCAGAAAGCTTAAGTCCTCCCCCCTTTTGATTATTATGATACTTCTTTTTACTGCCAAACGTAAGAACAACAATTTAAAACCAAAATTAATGTATTAAAAATGTTCCTAATTAGTGGTATTTTATAATTAATACTAATAATTAGTGAATACTTAATAAAATTTAATTATTAATCGATTTTCTTGAGATCAGTTTTGAGTCATTTTTAATGTGAATTTTTTGAGCCCCTCTCACATGATTTTTAAATTGCTACGCTCCTGAGCCATGTGTAACGTATAATTTTGGATACGCACCATATATGACGTACTAAAATATCCCCGCAATTTCTCTATCTTATAATAAATCAGAACTACATTTTGGGGGTCTATAAACCAATAAATTATTAGAGTAATCAGAGGTTTTCTACAGAAAATATAGTTTTGCGTGTCTTAATAATACACAAGAATTTCATTGTGTTGTACGTTTAATAAAGTTATTTAATATTTGATTTGAAATTATAACTGTAATAACCCTCTTATTTCTGCGTACAAACGCGCATTAAAGCGCATTTTTTGTGTAATTTTCAAAACAAAACATGTCATAGTGAATTTAAACTTATATCAGTTTTACAGCATTCTTTAAATTTTAACAATGAAAGTCTGTTTCTATAAAGTTAGAACAAGAACAGACAATCGAGCTGAAAGACAAACACATAGACTAATGGAAGCCATAAAATCTCTTAATCACTGTTGGAAAAAGTTAAAAACTCTTAAAACAACGAAAAATAGAATTCCATCAATTTTCAGTCACAGAAATTAATATATCTGAATATTTTATTGAGGCTTTGTAAACCTCAATGCTACTCGCACTATATTGAATATATGCATATATATATATATATATATATATATATATATATACAGGGTGCATAGAAAAGTCCCTTTAACCTGAAAATATTTGCGAACGGAGAGTGCTACAGCCACGCAAGTGAGGTAACGGTATAGTAAAGCGACTATGCCCGACCTAATGCAAACGACAGCAGCGCCCCTAGTGGCGAAATTTGGAAGTTAGCCATTGCAAATCGAAAACGAAAAAAGATAGAGCAAAATTTCCAATAAGAAAGCTTTAGAGCATCAATTAATTAGTACGAAACGATATTTGGTTTACACGGATAAGATAAATTGGCTCCTGTATACCCAAAAAATATCCAAAATCGATGCACTCCATTTTGTGTAAATATTTGAAAGGAATAGCCAGATTAAAGAAGAAATATGCACAATTTAATGAATAAATACTATGTACTTACATCAATACATTTTGATAACATCACACACAAAAACAAAATAGGTAAACTAAACTCTAAGTCTCATAGTGATAAAAATTAATGTTGAGAATGTTCGAAAAGTTCGCCATTGCTCACAATACACGTTTGTATTCGTGTGAGTAATTCTGCATGCACATTTCTCAGCATGGAAGGTGTTACACTATTGAAAGCATCTGTAATACGATGACGTAGATCCAGCAGACTTGTATGTGGAGTTGCATAAACCTGATCTTTTATGTAACCCCACAGGAAGAAATCCATCGGATTCAGGTCCGGCGATCGTGGAGGTCATTCAATACTACTACCATACCCAATAATTTGTTGTCCAAAGCAATCTTTTAGAAAGCTTCGCACTCCAGCTGGCTGGTGTGCAGGAGCACCGTCATGTTGGAACCACATGTCCCGTAATGCAGACAGGGGAATATCATCCAAAAAGTCGGTTATGATATCCTGTAATAGTTGGAGGTACCTCTGTCCGTTTAATTGGCCTTCTTAGAACAAAGGTCCCAGTAAGCTATCCTTCCAGATACCGCTCCACACATTAATGGACCAACGCACTTGGTGTTTTGTGGATAGTCCCCACGAGGGATTTTCCAGCGCCCAATAGGGGGCATTATGTCGGTTTGGTACTCCGGTACGCTGAAACAGTGCTTCGTCCGACCAATAAATGTTGGACAAAAAATCTGATTTATCTTCAACATTATTTAATGCCCAGTTGCACCAATCAAATCGGCCCTCATTATCCCGTGGCAACTGTTCTTGCTGCAGAGTGACATGATAGGGATGTGCATGTTAACTATGCAGTATTTGCCATACTCGGGCCCGTGTTAAGCCACAGCCATGCTGATTTCTCTTGTACTGCTGTGTGGATGGGCTAGTGCATATGCCAAAATACGCTCTATCGGTATACGCATACCTGCACTCACTGGTCTGCCAGAGCGCGGACGACTTTTAGTGCTTCCTGTCTCCATGAGCCGTCGCATTACATTTGC
Source organism: Salticus scenicus (assembly GCA_963930645.1). Classification (NCBI taxonomy): domain Eukaryota; kingdom Metazoa; phylum Arthropoda; class Arachnida; order Araneae; family Salticidae; genus Salticus; species Salticus scenicus. The sequence continues at coordinate 11,145 of CAWVNO010000877.1, read as the reverse complement.
GATGGTAACTGCACTTCGATGTGTCCCTCCTGGAAAACGAACGGCATACTCCCGTGCAGCATGCGTTGCGTTTCGTTGACATTCGCCATAAATAAGCACCATTTCGCAATATTGAAAGTTAGTGAAGCTTGACATTCTCACACAGCTCCAAAATTCTAAATTCAAACGTTTATTTTTAAGAAATGTATCTTTTGTAGGATCTCATTCATTTAGGATCATTCAAAATTCCATTTGTTTTGTCACTTTAAAAAAAGAACACATATTTTCTACCTGTCGCTAGGCAACGATTGAAATTGCCACAACACAGAAATTAATTTTTTTTAAATGAAAGCGCTCGCATATTAGGAATAAAATTATCGTCTGCCATCAATAATTTTATGCTATGAGATAATGTTGTTTGTATCAAGCGAGCGTCAACACCTTTTAAACTAAAATTTTAAATGCATTGGAAATTAAAGTTTTCAGACTATACAGTACAGTACAAAGTCGCAAACTGCATTTTCACACTGCTACATTTCCGAAATGTGAATATGTAGAGTAGAACAGTCGCGCATAGATTACGGACATTTTTGGGTATGCAGGCGCCAATTTATCTTATCCTTGTAAACCAAATATCGTTTCGTACTAATTAATTGAGGCTCTAAAACTTTCTATTTGGAAATTTTGCTCTATCTCTTTTCGTTTTCGATTTGCAATGGCTAACTTCCAAATTTTGCCACTAGGGCGCTGCTGTCGTTTGCATTAGGTCGGGCATAGTCACTTTACTATACCGTTACCTCACTCTCCGTTCGCAAGTATTTTCAGGTTAAAGGGACTTTCCTATGCACCCTGTATATATATGTTTTTGTGTGCATTTGAATTATAAACGTCAATTTCATTATGATTTTTGCAGTAAATTTGTATCTATATGCGCCTCTTCTTCTTTTTTTTTTTCTTTAATATCTCTCACAGAACGCAATGCAATACAATTATTTTGGGTCTTTCTGTACAGAAACATTTCATACTAGTTATACTATATACTGCTATTCAGCATAAACTTCAGATTAAAATAAAATAACACAAAATATTGTTTTTTTTTTATGCAAATAACCTAAGACTTAAGTCATTTGCACCTTCTTTTTAGCATATTCCTTTAATATTTTTTAATATTTCCAAAATTATCTCGTAATGTAGAGGAGGCATCATCCGTTGGCGGATTGCGTGTTTATACACTAATTTGCCAAAGCTAGAAGTCTGGGGTGAAGTTTATTTCATAATTGGTCGATTTGTTAAGTATTGTTTATACGTTGCACTAATATTGTGTTAAAGACAACTGACACCGTTCTGTTATTCACTCTTAAATATGGTCCGAATCGCAATTTGAATCTATTACGGAGAAGATGGCTTCACAGCTAAAAATTTGGTGTTAGTTTGAACCAAAACTTGGTACAAAAGTAGCTGCAACCACCCGATGGTTTAAATTTTTACCGTGATTTGGTAATTTTATGTTGAAATAAATATTGGTATCACGTTAAAAAAAAAAAATAAATAAATAAAAATAAATAAATAAATAAAATAAAATAAATAAAAATTCGACTGAGACGGGGATCGAACGGAAAACCTTTTTGCCTCGGGTGAAAATACTCTAGCACTGTGCTTTGCTTTTTTGCCCGCAAAATCAGTTTCTTTGATTTTAATACAAAGGACTAAATTTTCTAGGTTCTAATCCTGGCTCATGGGTGAGTTCTTGGAAAATAATTACACATTATCCTATGTTTTCGACTACTTTTTTTTTTTATATATATATATATTTTTTTTTTGAAGCTTACTTTGATTTCAATAGGAATTTTACTGATTCATACTTCCCTTGTGTGTTGATTTATTGTAACTCCAAGTTTTAGCGCAACTAAAATTCAGCCGCAAGAAGTAGAAAATTTAAAAGTGAGGTTGAACCATTTTAGAATATTGCATATAACTTTTCTCCATATAGTGGTTGAAGTTTGAACTGAAATCTTTGACAGTCCTTCCCCGCTTCGGCTACTTCCAGAAGTATTAATTTGGATGGATTGAGTAAAGTTGAGTGGGTTTTTGCGAAAGTCTAGGAGTTATAACGAAAGGTGGTCCGGAGAATTGTCATTGCAGTTTTTTTATACTTCACGTTGGGGATATATTTTGGGGATTATTTTTTAATTATGGATGTTTTAAATAATGCATTGAATATATATATCAAAATCAAACTATATAAACTTTATAACTTTCCTACGAAACGTAAGTGAGGAGCCTTGGTGCTTCTAGTGCTAAAAAAGCCTCTTTATATAAATTTCTTTAGTAAACGATATTTTTATAAGAGATTATGAATGATTAAGTAAATATTGGAATTATAATGGAAAGGATTCAATTTTTTCGATAGTACAAACATATTTTGTGTATTTTTAGTTTGTTACGCATGTTTTGAAAATTGATAAATGAATATTTTTTTTATTTTAATCCTTAAATGCCTAATTATTATTAAATCAGTTTAAAATTTGTTTATTTCTTTCCTCTATTAAATAAATAACGGAGAAAATACTTTAAAAAATAATACTTTATTTCAGTTATGGTTTACAGCTAAGAAGTAATTTTTTGCCAATCGGCAAACATGAGGTATTGTCTAGTTGTGAAGGTAAAATGTTTTGCCTGTATCTCATGGAATGTGCATTCTGGTTGCGATTGCCATTGAGTAGTGGAATTTTGCCTTCGAGGTTTGCAGTTGGAATTGGTGGCGATCTAGGTTTCAACGCCACCTAGAGACATGCCTTCGCAATTTATTTATTCTAATTAAAATTGAGAGAATGGCTCCCTTACTTAAATAATCATCATCATATCCACTAATTTATCATAAAATGAAATTAATAATATAGTAATAAATATAGTAATAATAATAATAATAATAATAATAATAATAATAATAATAATAATAATAACAGAAACCTTCATTTTGCTATAAATATAAAAATATATTTAAAAAGTGAAAAATATATACATTGAACTGCCATTCATTCTTTATTTCTTTAGTAATATTTTTTGTAGAATATTTAAAATAAACTAATAAATATATATTTGTGTGTGTGCACGTATGTGTCATAAACATAATCCTTAATAAAGTGAGAAAAAAATAGTGTGTATGTATAAGTAAAGATGCCCGCGTTTTGACAAAAACTGATATAATACGAATAAAATCAAATGTGCAAAAGTATCTGAAATACTCAAGTAAATACAAAACATTTCTACCATGTTTATATGATACTAGTAAAAGAATTACACATGAATTCATTACTAAACGAATGCCACAATGTCTCATATTCCCGCCTGTTCTATCATTGATTCGCTAAATACTCTCCCAGACGGCTTACAATTTCATCGGATCTTTTTCCCTTTTAGCATACTTTGGGGCATTGTTAAAGGAATCTGATCAGGAAAAGAAATTCGTTATTCCAGGACACGTTCTCATGTAAAATGAATACAGCAAAATAGAATATAATAAAATATGTAAAGATGCCCGTTTATGTTACATATGAATAAATACAGAAATATGGGAATAAAATGAGTAATTACAGTTTTTCCTTATAAAATTTGTTTTCGCATCATTAAAAGTAATACTGATTTGTTTTAAAAAATATTATTAAACGTAGTATAATATTACATTAAATGCTTATTTGGAAAGTCGTTAAATAAGTGATGCGCACTGTAAAAATATATGCCCTATTTGCTACCAGAAATTCTCTGTAATTTGAGAAAATACGCATAATTTATGAAAAAATTACGTTATCAGAACGTATTATTTGTAATTACAGAAAATCTCTGGCAGATTTTTTATAGTGTATGCATAACCACATTTAAATAACAATGATAAAGGGAAAAAATGGCGCATAAAGAATAGAATGTGATAAATAATATTAATCTATAAAGTTTCTTGACAACTATTTAAATATATACTTATAATGTAATATTTTAAGATAAATTCAGGCACTCTTAAAGAAGCTCATTAGGATTTTTTTTTTTTTTTTTTTTTTTTTTTTTTTTTTTTAATTCCGGACATGTTCTCATGTACAGTGTATACATCCAAACGGAAAACAATAAAGATTTATTAAGGTGTTTACCTATCACTATTCAACAATGAAGCTTAGTTACGAGAAATTCTCTGTAATTTGAGAAAAAAAGCTGAAAATTACGGAAAAATTACGTTGACAAAACATATTTTTCTGTAATTACAGAGAATTTATATTATTTTAACAGCGTACAACGAGTTCAAACGTTGTTTCTTAGATAGTTTTTTCTAATAGAAATGAATTTCAAACCGTAGCTCTCGGGCTATATCAGACTAAACACTTAAATTTGATTATAGAGCGATGATCCAAACAAACTTTATACTAGCTATCTCTCAAAATTCATACTAGCTATTTTTACAGAAACATGCATTTTTTAATTTTGTCCCCAAAAACTAATACACAAATTTCAAAATCTAATCCTAATTCTTTTACGTAGGTTCTACTAAACATACAAAAAATATAGCAGGTCTTTCCTTAAGCATCTGTAAAACATTTAGCATTTAGACTATCATGAATTCATGAAAAAATGCATACGGAATGAAGGCAATTTAAACATTTTAAATCTGTAATTATATATATATATATAAGTCCATAAGAACATGCCTGAATTTATATTTTAGGGAACAAATATGATACAGTTCAATTTGTAAATGTTAAATGGAAATATAATCTTTTATAGCCAACTTTCAGTGGTACATGACAAACGTGCCAAGCTTCTAAAACTTGAGGTTTTTAAAGTTCATTTCACTAACATTTTTGAAAAATTTAAAATATTCAGATACATAAGCAGTATTTTGTTTAATAAAATATGAAAAACAAATTCTAATATAAAATTAGACAATATATGTTAGTGTCAGTTATAAATTTACACCATCAAGTTATAGCGAGCGGAAACCACTGCACTAAAAAGAGATGAAAAAAGGAAATATAACCAAAAATACATAAAAAATAGCACGGGATGAAGAAAATGCACTATCAAAAGTGTGTAGAAAAATAACTAGTACTACTCAGATTATATAAAAAATATTGACGGGAGAAAGACATCAAAGCACTGGACAGAGGCATAAGGGCCTTAAGATATATCGTCGAGGCTTAGCTACGTCTCTTTCAATATACCAATAAATATACTTTATGTAATAAAAGAAATAAACAATATTTTTTTTCACAGACTATGTTATTAACGCAATCTTATTAAATGTCATATAAAATACAATGCTAATAAATAAAATAAGCAATTTTTTCAAGAAAAACTAACAAAAAGTACTAAGCGATATTTCTTAAAAATACACAAATAAAATTTATACATTCAGCAAAAATATTTCATATTGTGTTTCATTATTCTTTAAACAACAATCGAGAAGTAATTATTTTATTCGAAAATGTATCCAGTGAGAAACAAATTACTATTTAAAATTTTAACTTATACAAATACTTCAGCAGAAAACAAATGTTTTTTGCAATTACTAGATATTTAAAATCGGTATCAGCATTTCATCTTCCATAAGAATTACGAGAAATGCTAAAATTCTGTCAGCAAAATTTTTCCATTATCAAGTTTCACGTCATGAAAAATTAACATCACATATACTCGAGAGTAAAACATATCGGTGATTCAGCATTTTTCATTTCATGCATAACACAAAAATGCATAGAAATGTCGATTATTGTAATGTAAAAAAATCCGTTGAAAATGTTTTTTGAAATTTAGGACTGATATTATAATTTATTTTTATTTATTGTAAGTGATGTTTTTGTTTTTATATATATTTTATTAAGAAAAATATTGGTTATACATCTGATAATTTATTAAATATTTTAAGTATTTTAGTGAAATAAGATTTAAAAACCTGAAATTAAATGATTTTCTAAAATATACGAATGCATTTAAATACATATTATAATAATTTACAATGGTAATAAAAAGTAATCCTACATAAATAAATCTTAATACAAGTAAAAATCATTGTTTGCATGTTGGTATGTATGTATCCAAGCTTGACACAGTTACTGCTTATAACCATAGTTGAAGTAATGTGGGTTTTTCAAATTTCTAGCACATGTGCTTGTGCAATGGTAAGAGGTAGGGAAAAACCGTTCTAAAATCTTTTTTTTTTTTTTTTTTTTTTTCAGCATTATTGTAGTAAGAAATTATAAATTTGATAAGTAGGTTATTTTTAATGTGCATATATATTATAAGGAGAGATTCATAAAATTTCCAAATAAAAAGGGGGCAAAATTATTAAAAAGAAACATTCTAAAATTACATTTTTATCAAAGTTTCATGCCTTCAATTTAAACATTTTACTGTGAATACGTCAAAATTGCTCTGTGTCTTAATCCAGCAACAACAACAATATATATATATATATATATATATATATATATATACAACATATTAGAATGACATTACATTCACAAAACCTCCAAAATAAAGTACAGTCGTCTTTGAAAATAATGTAATTTCTTATTTGATAGAAAAAGAGCATTAAATAGTAAAAACGGCTACGCCTTATTATGATTGTGCGGGGCTTTTATTTACTAGTTATTTAATTAGCAGTAAGAAAAAATAATTTTAAGTTAAATATATATAATATAAATAGCAGTCTTACCCGTTTTTTGTACGGGAAAATTTTTAAAAATATAAATTGAAAGCAAAGCTAATTAATTTGAAGGTTGATTATTATGATTTCTGATGACGAAGGAGCTCTGTTCAAATCTGTTGAAAATTTTTATTGGAAACTACTGCGATTTTTCATGCGTGAAGAATGGGGTGCAAGAAAGGATTACTAGACACCCCCCTATCATATCCTCTTAAATGCTAAATTTCGGACGATGCCCCAATTTTACCTTATATAGGGCCAAAGAGGAGACATTTTTCTAAATTTCATGCTTTTACTGGAAACTACTGTGAATTTTCCCCGTGCGAAAAAAGAAGAGAAATACAATTAAATTTCGTAAGATTTTAATCTTTTACTTTAATTAGGGCCTAAGAAAAAACATTTTGCTAAACTTGAAACGTCTATTGAAGATCACAGCAATTTTCTGCGTACGAAGAAAGGTTAGAACTGTTAAATTTGATATTTTCCTCCCTTAAGGATTAAATAATAAATATATATATATATATATTATCTATCATTTTATGCTATTAAGTGAGCAATATTTGTATACATATATATATATGTGTGTATATTTCACTGTTCTCGAAAACGGTAGCTCGGACAGTCACGTGATTTAACACAAACGCGCTCTCCGAAGGTACATTGTGCACTTCGAAGTCAGATTTTCGACTTTTTGATTAGTTTTCTTTTAATTAATAAAAATGTGAAAATAAAACTTCCCATTTCTATAATGACGCAGAATGGAGAGTCTTAGGAGAGATTTAATTAATTTATTCGATTTTCATTGATTTGAGTGTATTTTACGTTGAACTAGAGCTACGTTATGAGGAACTACGAGAGATTTGGTTGGTTTATTTGATTTTTATTGATTTGAGTGTATTTTCCGTTGAACTAGAGCTACGTTTTGAGGAATTACAAGAGATTTGATTGGTGTATTTGATTTTCATTCATTTGAGTGTATTTACATTGAACTAGATTTACGTTTTGAGGTATTATGAGAGATTTCATCGGTTTATTTGATTTTCATTGATTTGACGTAGGGGTGTCCAGTGACTTTTTTTTTTTTTTTTGCTTTTAACATGCTTGGCAGTGATTGCTGAGGAAACAAGTTTTGTGAGTTTTCAGATTCATGCACAGTGAGGTAGGGGTGTCCAGTGATTTTTTTTTTTTTTTTTTTTTTTTACACGCGTGATAGTGATTGCCGCGAAACCGAGTTACGTGCGTTCTCAGATTCACGAACAGCGAGGTAATGGTGTTCAGTGATTTTTTTTTTTACATGCGCGATAGTGATTGCCGCGGAACCTCGTTTCGTGCGTTTTCATATTCATGCTGTCATGCAGAGCGAGGTAGGGGTGTCCGGTGATTTTTTTTTTTTCTTGTTTTGTTTTACCATGCATGATAGTGATTGCCGCGAAACCGAGTTACGTGCGTTGTCAGATTTACGCACAGCGAGGTAGGGGTGTTCAGTGATGTTTTTTTTCTTTTTTTTTTTTTTTTTTTTTAGGGTTGTCCAGCGATTTTTTTTTTTTTGTATGGACTGCTAATGGAGTGACTACTTCCTTTAATCCTAATATTTACGTTACCGTGTTTAGTATAGAGCAATAAATCGATTTACATCAGATTGTACGTAACATTTGATTTGAGAAATCTCATTTGCTTCAGATTTCTGAAAAATACACATTAAAATAGTTTCCACATTATTAATAATATCCAAATAAAAAGAGGCTTTTTTTCTTTTTTTTTTTTTTTTTTTTTTTTTTTTTTTGTAAATTAGCTAACAATTCTTACATGCCACTGGAATACGAAGTTTGTTTTAAAACACAGCAGGCGGAACTACATTATCACTCGAAGCAGATCACATCTGAACGAGTTTGATCACGCTTTACTTATATGAATCAATTTTAAAACGTCTGTATTTTGTTTCAACAGTTACCATTAACTATCTGATTCGTATTCTACTTAGGCTTAATAGTTTTATTCACTCTTTTATAACAAATTTGAAGAGGTTTCTAACACGTTTCATCATTAACTACGGTTATCTGGCATCCAATTGTTCAAATAATCTTCAATAAAATTGTATTTTACAATTATTTAAGTGTACCTTACAATATAATAACAATTGGCATACACACATATATATAGAGAGAGAGATAGATGGATAGATATTTGCTGCTAGATTAGATTAATATAGATTTATGTAGTCTCAATAAAACCAGTGTTTCTTACTAAGATGGATGTTATAAAATTCATTTTACATATGAATGTTTGTATAAAATTTAAATAAAATTATATATCTAAACAACGAACAATAAATTATATTACTATTTAGATATTCTGAGAAATTCAATCTCATTATTTAACGGAACTGAAAATTCAATCTATTTCTTTTTTTTTTTTTTTTTTATAAGCTCATTTTCCTATCTTTAAATAAAATATAATAACCTACATTTTCTAATAACTAGATCTTTGTTATAATAAATGCTTATTCATAAATATTAAGTTTTATTTCATTTTTTCATCATGTTTCCTAACTGCTTATCTTCAATGCAAAAATGTTTAAACCTATTCATTATACCCACTCTGAGGTTAGATATAAGCATTAGAAAACAAAAACATTAAAGACTAAAAAAATTAAAGATGTTGCATATTATCCTTTTCTTTCTTTTATTTTTTTTAAATATATATATATATATATATATATATATATATATATTTAATATTCTGGCAATGTATTTTGAAATTCTAATATCATAAAATGGTTTAATTTTTCTGACCAATATTTTTAAACAAAATTATAAAATGAAAAAAAAGAAAAAAAAAAAATGCGAGAGATAAATCTGTGAGGGATTACCTCAAGGAAAAATGCAAATACGTACAACAAGTAATACGCTAAGATAAGATTTTTTTTTTTTTTTTTTTTGCTCTTTTGTTACATAAAGCAAAAATTATAAATTATAAATTCTGAATATATGTTTTATAAAAAGCCATTACATTACGGAAATACAGGAAATAATAACAAATACATACGTAATCTTCAATATATGGAGATCTTAAAAAAAAAAAAAATCTGGAGTGACTCCACTCGACTTTCCGAACATTGAGTAATTAACAGTTTTGTAGATAAAGTAAATAAAGAGTAGATGTTAAACAAACAAAAGAGAGAAAACCATAATAGAGTGTTTGAGTATTTTTCTCCATCTATTACACGTTGTTTTATTTAACGCTACTGAACTTTGAGCCCATAGATCATAATGACAAAGAAATTTTCGTCGTGTCCCTGTAAAAACCTATAAATGTTATATTCACCAAAATGCTTATAGTTAGTGCAACAGTGATTTATAATACTCATATAAATTTTCAGCTGAATTCAATAAGGCGTTTAGATGCTATCGTACTTTTAAAAATTTAGTCCCATAGGCCATAATGATAAAGAATTTTTCTTTGTGTCCCTGTAAAAAAACTCTAAGTGCTAGATTCACCAAAATCTATACAGTTAGTTCAACTGTGATCTATAACATGTGTACAATTTTTTTGCTCGGATTAATAAGGCGTTTAGACACTATCACATTTTTAAAAATTTGGCCCCATAGGCATAATGATAAAGAATTTTTCTTTGTGTCCCTGTAAAAAAAACTATAAGTGCTAGATTCTCCAAAATCTATACAGATTGAGTATTTGTGATCTATAATATGTGTATAAAATTTTTGCTCAATTGAATAAGGCGTTTAGATGCTATCGCACTTTTAAGATTTTGCTCCCACAGGCCATAATGATAAAGAATTTTTCTTTGTGTCCCTGTAAAAACACTATAAGTGCTAGATTCACCAAAATCTATAAGGTTCGTACTATGGTGACTTACAATATGCGTACCAACTTTCAGGTTAATCGAATGAAGCGTTTAGACGCTAGCGTGTTCACCCACAGACATACACACATACACACATACATACACACATACACACACACATACATACATCATCGTAAAAATAGTGAAAACGGACTCAGGGGACCTCAAAACGTATAGAAACATCAAAATCTCGAATTCGGATTTTTGACATGATTACAATATTTTCCTCACTATAGTGTTCGGAAAGTAATATTTATTTATAGTACATTCTTCTGGTAACGAAAGAAAGAAAAAAAAACAAAAAAAAACACAATTTTGTATTTGGAAAAAGATAACTAAAAAAGAAAAAAAACCTATAAATTATTTTTTGTACTTTACTTCAATGAATACGTGCTTATTCAATCAATACGCGTTTTTTTTTTTTTGTTTTTTTTCAATAAATGAAAGAAAAAAAATTTTGCAGTAAAATTTAATAGGAAGTGAAATGTTTCTTAAAATAAAATTATTTTAAAAAATCCAATGATAATATCACATCATTAATGAAGAAAAGGTGATTTACCATCCTTAAATTATCTTAAATTGTTACTGGTTTATATTTTTTTATAAATTTATT
>CAWVNO010000876.1:0-77000 GCA_963930645.1 Salticus scenicus | reverse complement strand
TAAATAAATTTTCAAGAGAATTGGATCAGTATTTATTTTTTACATCACATTATAAATAAAAACTTAATAAATAATAATAATAATAATTTATACATACATAAATAAATAAATAAACATTGAAATTGCTCTAGACCTTGCTTCGAGTACCCGCTTCCTACGGCAGCTTTTTTCCGCCCGTGCTGCATCGGGGGTGTCCAGGTTCCCACTGTCTGCAAAAAGGTCTTTCCCGGGCACTTCAATCTGGGTATTTATCGACGACATGTGAATCATTTGTTATTTAAGAACTACGATTTTAAAGATGACTGTATCTCAGCATCTATTTTTTTTGTTTTTGAACCATGTGTTTTATAGCCCCCGTTATTTACAGTGTATTACCGATTTGATTCCGACCAGTATAACAAAATAAAATAAAAAGTAGATTTTCTCTTAAAAGGATAAATACATGAAAAACTAATAAATTTTAATCAGTTTAATCCTTTTCCACTATATACTACCATCCCCCCCCCCTATAAATATTATATAAAAAAAAAAAAAATATTTTAAAGGAATTAGTTTAAAATGAACAATAAAAAGTTGTTATACTATAAAAATTATACATAAACATAACAATTTATTTATATTACATTAGCAGGCTACGCCCGTTTCGCTGGTCACTATATTTAAATGAATTTTCGAAAGAATCGAATTAATATTTATTTTTTTTACACCGCATTATAGACAAAAATTTAAAAAAAAAAAAGAAAGAAAGAAAATAAAATAAACTGAAATTGCTCCAAACCTCGCTTCAGGTACCCGCTGTCTACGGCAGCTCTTTTCCCGCCCGCATTGCATCAGGTCTAGGTTTCCCATTCCTGCAGGAAGATCTTTCCCGGGCACTTCAATCTGGATATTTATCGACGACAGGAGGGATCTGCTACTATTTAAGATCTACGATTTTAAAGATGACTGTATCTCAGCATCTATTGAATATTTTAGTTTTGAACCATGTATTTTATAGCCCATGCTATTTACACTATATTAGGATTTGATTCCGACCAATGTAATAAAATAAAATAAAATAAAAAGTAGATTAAATATATATGTACACAAATAAATTTTAATCAATTTAATCCTTTTTACTATGTATATACTACCATTTTTCCATCATTTTTTTTTTCTTCCCCTTTTTAAACTCTGTTTTTCATGTCTTTACACGTGTATCAAGTTTATCTTACCGGAAAATTTCTTTCTCTGTTTTGTTAGGTCAATTTTATGTCTTTTGATCACATTATCTCCAAAAAGTGCATGTAATACGTGTAATAGTGGGTAATATAAGTCGTGTAGTTGTTTCACACCACATTTATTTGTTTATTTTATTATTTTTTCAAATTATACAATCATTCTCTGATGCGCTATCATTTTTTTTTTTTTTTTTTTTTTTTTTTTTGTGTGTGTGTGTGTAGCTAAATTCGTAATATAGGAAAATATATCAGAATTTATTAGTGATTCAATTTACTGCTTTGTTGTTTGTACTCTATTATGAATTGATTTTGTCCTCCTGCATATACACATAAAAAAAAAAAAGTATCATGACTTAATTTATCTAATTCTGGCTCTGTTATAATAAAATTAGAACTAAATTAAATTTATAATTGTATTATTATTAATTATATTATTAAAATCTAAATATAATTTTGGATCCATTATAATTAAATTTAAAATTTTATAATAAATTTTATTCTTTCTACTATACTATTATTTGATTCTGATTAAAAAAAAAAAAAAAAAAAAAAAAAAATGTTCAGGAATATCAACATAAACTGTTGTTTTGAAGAGGCAACAATTAAAATGAAATATTAGATTTAATTTCTCTATATATTAAAACAATTTTACTTTTGCTGGTGTCAAATAATTTTTGTCTGCGAGAACATCTCCTGAGAAGTATCAATGTGTACTGAATACTACAAGGAAGACTCTTCAGTTAGCTAGATAAATATTAGCTTATCCTAATTAACGAAATTAATAATTAGAAACGTCGGGTTAATAAAGGTACTTTAATTGCAACTTACAAAAAGTTTATGCAAATCTTTGTTATTTCAGCCTTATGATGTCATTTTCTATAGGAAAATTAAAATATTTCAATAGTCTAAACAAATAAAATAAATGGCAATGTTGCATTTGGTAACGATGTCGATAAATTTGTCGTCTGCAAATAAATAACAAAAAAGCGTTATCTTAGATATTTTCAATGAAAAAAAAAAAAAATGAAATTAGGATTGTAATTTGTGGTCTGCAAATATCTTATTTTCTAATTTCAGAAAATTAATTTTTTTGCTCACAGTTTCTTATGTTGTTTACAAATCTTTTACGTGTCCTCTCTCTTTTTTTTTTTTTTTTTTTTTTTTTTTTTCTACCTTTTTCTTTTTGAATAATGAAATAATGTCATATCTGTACGTACAGATAGGAAATGACGAATTTTACAGATAAATGTACAAAATGATTCGCATATATATAAGCAAAAATGAAATTTGTCGTACATTTTTACATATTAATTATAGGAGTAGAGGATTGAATGTGGAATCATTCGAAAGTTATATTTAATGTAAATTTGGGGGGGGGGGGGGGAATATTATCTTATGATGCCACGAAGGTATTTAAAAATACTTTTTTTTTTTTTTTAATGTTAGTTTATATTTTATACACATAATCTTTTGCATTAAAAATTCTTTTGAAGTAAGTTCTTAAAATACTTGTGCATTTCTTCAATTTGTAGTTACTCCCCTTACAGTACTCGTGACTAAATGGATAGAGGAAAATGTGAGTTAAAAAATGTCCTATGAAAGACTGAATTTCAAGGCAATTTCATGCAGTTTTTTTTTTTTTTTTCGAAAAAAATAAATAAAATGTCAATAAAATAAATAAAGATAAAATAAAACAAAATAAATAAATAAATAAATAAATAATTTGATTATTCACTATATTACACAGTAAGAAATAATAAGACGAAATTTCCTTAAAATTTGTAAAAAAAAATTAAAAAAAAAATAAAAAAAAAAAAAGTAAATTAGCATTTTTTTTTTTTTTTTTTTTCGTTGAGGTTCCTGATCTGTAGATCCACTAGTTTCTAATTATTATTTAAATTTCTTTATTCGCGTGTAAATGAAGAAATTACTTTTTATGCCAAGGACAAAATAAATTTAATTAATTAATTGGTTCTTTTCACATATCACATCTTTCTGTTTTCAGATTTCGTGAAGAGGTAGTCGGAGATACAAATAGTCATCTTTTAAATTACAATATATACATATATATATATTAGTAATTTAATAAGATTTGTATGCAAAAAAGTGCTCTGGTTCTTAAATGCATATTGGACTCGATGAAGGAAGAGTCTGTGTGGACATCTGTATCCCCTTTCCGCTTTTGACATGAACGATATCATCAATCAAGCTTAATGACTTCCGTAAAGTTCGTGAGGTTGTTTCCAATATGAGGCGGGGAAATTTGGTGATATAGAAGTTTTTCCGATTTAAAAAGTTAAACATTTTTATATTCTGCTTTCAGTAATAGAGATTTAAATAAAACAATTTATAAAAACATTAATAAGAAGCTTGATTTTGTCAAAATTACTCGCCAAACAGATTTCAGATATTGCAATTCGTTGATAAGCTTGAGTCTAGTAACCCAGGTAGCACATAACGTTGTTATAGCGTTGAAAATAAGTTTGAACAGTGAAACATTAGTTATAACAACGTTGAAACAACGTTATGTGCTACTGGGGAAAGCAACACAAGTGTATTGTTTCCATTTCGCAGGTTAAAAATAAAGTATTTAAAAAAAAAAAAAAAACAGATTTTGATTTACGGGTACTTATTTTATGCTTGTGAAAACAGAATAATAATAATAATAATGCATTTTGTAATGTGTAATTCTATAAATGAATTTCTCCGTAGAATAACACAGCCTGTGGATAACCTTGACGGTCCGTGATGCACCCCCTTAAGGTAATTCAGAGGGTATTATTTTAAGGACATTGCTTGGGTGAGAGAAAAATGAAATTGAAATACTCTTTTTTGTAATCTGTTTTTAATTTATCCGTTTAAAGAAAGCAATTAAATGAATAATTATAAAAGAAACTTTTGATAGAATAATTATACGGTTATTTTGATTTTTACAATTACCTCTTAGCAATAAACTTTTTTTGATTTTTACAATTACCTTTTAGCAAAAAGATATTTTACACTTAAAACAAATATGTTATATGAAAATAGCTGCTACATTTATGTGAGCCTGAATTTTTAACCCCGTAGAGGTTCAGAAATAAATATGAAAGGTTGTCTGAATACCGACCCAGCTTGAATTAAAATGCAAGTACAGTAAGGCACAGTTTATACGTCTTTTACATTTATCCGTCCTTTTAGTGAAGTCCCGATTCATTCCTATTCATTTTAATGCAAAAATTATTCGTTTATACGCCTCTAATATCGGTTATACGTCTTTTCCACTTTATTAAAATTTGCAAACTTTCTCGACCTGTCGTTATTTTCCATTCTAAATAAGAGGGACTTTTCCTAGAAAGCATCTTAAATAAAGGAACTCAGGAAAGATCGAAGAATGATCAAAGAATAAATTGAATTCACAGTAAAAATTTTAATACTCAAAGGCAAGCAGCAAATCAGACGAATATTAAAGATATTTAATGTTTTATATTAAATCTTTTTTTTTTTTAAATTAATTATTTTATTTTAAAAAACGTATAATATACGTGTACTAACTTAAAAACTTTATTAATTAGCATTTTCATGTAAATCTTAGTTAAGTGTAATTAAATTTGTAATAATCAAAGTGTTATTATTAAAACTTCGATTATACGTCTTTTTATTTATACGTCCTTATATGCCAGTCCCATGAAAGACGTATAAACGGTGCTTTACTGTATTTGGCCTGGCCCATAATATTTTTTTTTACTGGTCTGGACTGCTAAGCTATGATTTTTAAGCCCAAACTAGTTTGTTTCACCCGTTCGTTCGTTATACGTTCACAAATTCAGTTATTTTAAAGACAAAAAAAAGACATTATTTTGAAATATATATATATATATATATATATATAAAAAAAAAGAGGAAGAAAAAGAAAACGACAAAATACTATTGTTGAATGATGGATGACTAAATAGTTAATAAATAAAAGCGTTATATTAAAAATATATATATATTAATTTTAAAAAATTAGGCACGAGTTCAGCATGAAAGCAACAATGCACTTGATGCTCTCACATTGCACTCGCACTTAGTTTGCTTTCCCTGATAAAGAATCGCACTTAATCATTTCAATCAGGCATTGTTGATGTGTGTGTGTGTGTTTTTTTTTTTTTTTTTTTTTTTTTTTTATTTATGGAGTTTGCTTACAAAATTTTCATTTCCTAAATATTCAGTTTATTTACGTAACATGCAAAAGTTTTCATTGGTAAATCACCCTTCACACGATAAAATTTACGTTACAACACTGTTCTGACAATGTCAAAGAAATTGAAAAATTAGAGGTTTCTTATCCATTTAAATCAATTTGATAGGTGGTAATTTCTAAAAAAAATTAGTTTTTAATACAAATTTTGCTACTTATTTATATAATATATATATATAATTATAATGTATCTATACGTGATCCTCTTTTATTTTCTGGAAAATTATTTTTAATTAGTTATCCATTCTTCGTGCGATAAAAAAAAAGTTACAGTAAATAAACTGCTTTGGCGGAAAACAAAAAAAAAAAAAAAAAAAATCAGTCAAAGATTAAAGGTTTTCTACGTATAGATATTAATCTTACAAGTAAAATAATTTTTTGCTACTAATCTGCTCTTCGCTCTTGTAAAAACAATTACAAGAAGAAAATGCTTTGATTATATCTATTCAAAGCAAACTTGATATATTTTTGTGTACTAACTTCGATTTGAAAATTTGGATTTTTCTAAAAAAAATTTATCAGTGACAACCAGTTGTTGGAACAAAGGAAACATACGAAAAGGATTAGCTTCTTGTAATGCATTTTCCCTAAGTAAACAAACGACAACAACAACAAAAAAAAAAAAAAAAAAGAAAAGAAAAGAAAAGAAAGAAAAACTAATTGTCCAGAAATTATTATTTGTCAGATCGATTTCAATGTAGAAGAAACCACTAACTAATCTTGATTTTCTTTGAAACAGTCAAATAAAATCAGAGAACCTTCTTCAGTGCATTTCTTTATGCAGTGAAGACACAGCTGTCTGCTTTCCAGTTTTTCTCTTTGGTGTTCAGTTAAAGATTTGCTTGGTTTTAATAATCCTGCACTAAGAAAATTTTGTCAGGAAGGACTTTAGTAAACGAACGAGAAAGTCAATAAATAAAAAATGTTTGCGACTTCCCTGTATCTGTAAAAGTTTTGATTCATCTACAGATTTAAAATGTGGTTATAAATGTTTTATTTTATACGTGTGTAGAATTTTGTGGGGACAACTCGAATATTTAAAGCATTATTAATATTTTATTTAAAAAAATGCAAATATTTTTCGCAACTTTCTACTTTATAACTCCAC
Source organism: Salticus scenicus (assembly GCA_963930645.1). NCBI lineage: Eukaryota > Metazoa > Arthropoda > Arachnida > Araneae > Salticidae > Salticus > Salticus scenicus. The sequence goes on along the minus strand of CAWVNO010000876.1, from coordinate 70,450 downwards.
AAGATTTTCTTCAAATTTCATGAAACTTTCAGTAAACATGATAACATGTGTCTAAATCATTATACTATAGTTAAAAACAAATACATTTAATATTTAAAGTGATATGAACAGTTGTAATAAATAATTTATTACTACGCATGGGCAAACTGTAGCAAAAAAGAACTTTGACATATACTCATCTGTTTAGAGCACCTTATAAAAATAAGTTACAGTTGAATATCATAAAAATTAACACAGATATCGGTGATTAAATGGGCTGCTTTTCAGCTGTTTTCTAAAAATGACTGTACGATAAGGGATCATTCACGAATGAAAATTTGTATCAGAAAACACTATATTACACAAGGAAATTTAATACAATATTTACGATTCATCTTTTTCCCTTTTTTTTCCTCTATAAAATAAACAGAAAAATGAATTGTTTCAAAGGAAAAATTAATCTTTTTCTGATTTCATTTCGAAATTTTAATAAACAGTTTTGTCTCTTTTAAGTTTAGTTTTACATAAATGGAAAGTTATGCAATATTGCATAAAATAATGATTAAGAATACATTAATATTAGTTTAAAAGTTCCAAAGGTAGAGTTAGTTAATTATTTAATACTGCATTTTAATAAACTATTATATGTTTTTATTTACTGGAAAAATAAATATATATATTTTTTTAAATAAAACAACGATACAAAAGTTAGAAGAATCACATTTTAATTGCATACTTTAAGTACAAATTATGGCTTCTTAACTTAAATATGAATACAAACATAATCTTGATTAATAGATTACAGTTACAACAAATAATATTTTTCTTCAAAGTTGTAGCAAGTAAGCTGCCACAACTGTGAAGTAGCATTACAAAGAAGTAGCATTACGCAAAATTTTTTACAATGCATGTAATTATTATACATATTCTTAAAAATAGGCTATGTCGAAAATTTTACACATAATATAACAGATTTTACATTTATAACAAGAAAAATATGAATACTTTTTTTTTTTTTAAATACATTGCACTTTATTTTATTCTGTTGTACACGAAATACTTAACTTGTTTCCAGGTTCTTCTTTTTAGAATATTTCCAGCTTTGCTCAAGCAATCGTCACAGTCTTTTTTCCCAGGAACGGTTTTAAGAAGAAAAAAATTTGATAAATGCGTTTGAACGGCTTTGACTTCTTCATCAGTCCAGGGAACTTTAATTGTTCTTCTTGAATTATTCCTTTGTGTAAAAGAATCGGTCGAATTTGGAGATTGATTTAAAATGTCTGTATTTTCTATTTCGGGAGAATGTATTTTCACGGGAGATGGACTACTTGGTACTTCGGAGTCGCTATCGTCGGAATTTTCTCCTTCACTACTGGCTATCATTTGTTCTTCTGAAATTTCATCCAGCGATTTCCCCTTGTATCTATGCATTTTGCCTTGCTCGGCAGCAAGCAATATTTTACTAATTTTGGCTAAAATTATAGTTTTCTCTGGCAATCTGTAAAATTCACGGTGTATTTTAATATCGTGTCCGAGAAACGACGCAAGTATGTCTAATTCGTTATCTTTTAAGTTAAACAGTTGCGACATTGTCGCTATATGTTTTCTCAGTTTTGTGGAATTTATTAATTTTGGTTCGTCTAAGCCCGCTTCTTTCGCTAATTTTCTTATGCAATCGCTGGCATTTTGACAGCTCAAAGAATTGTAATTCGTTCGTGCAAATATGTATGGGTTATCTTTGTTTATACCAATTTGGTCTCTATGTTCGATGAGTAAGTTTATTGCTTTAGTCATTTCCTCTCTTAAAATGATTGCGACTTTTTTTCCTCTTTTCCCTCTTGTTTCAATAAGGGATAGACTATTTATTAAATGTTTTTCAAAATTTGTCAAAGATTTCAATATTTCTTCTTGACTAGAAGTTTTATCTCTATTTTCGAATGTTTTGATTTCCAAACGCTGCGCTTCACCTGCTCGCCTCCTATTAAATAAAATAACGGACGATAAAGTGACTCTGCAAAGATCTTCCCATGCTGTTTTGGTAACTGTTGAACACAGAGATTCGGAGAATTCATTCAATTTATTTTTTAGATAAGTCTGAAATTTTTGAATATCCTTTGCAAGAGGCAAAATTGGAGGGTTGTTCCACTTTCTTCTTTGAAGTGTAGTTAATGCGTCACTAGATACATCTGTTGCCCAATTGATTTTACAAAGATGAATAAAATCTTCGGATGACTTTCGCATGTTTTCATCTTGCTTTATAATTGCATTGCTTTTTTTTATTTCGGCGCAGTGTTTTAATGCGTGGCCGATTTTCAGTGCTAAGGACGGTATTTTATAGCTCCTTGTGTCTCTGTTATAACTGCAGACATCTAGGACTGCTTTCACTGCTGTTTGAAAATATTTCGGATTAATAACTGAGTTTACGGATTCTATGTTTGAATCAATTTTCCTAGCGGCTAGCAAAAATCTACCTATTTCCCGCAATTTAGTGCGGATATGTGGATGTAAATGGTTTTCTTGGCCCAATCTTTTATATAACCTTGAGCCATAAGATAATATTATATCGTCGTTTTTTATAGCCAAAAATACAGGATCACATTTCATTTTAGATAATATATGTTCTTTAAATTCTTTTGTGCAGTCGTTACTGACTGGTTTTAATGTGAATGATAAAGGATAGTTCTTCTTTCTTCCGTGGGGCGATTGTTTCCCCTGAAAACAATTTTTTTTGTGTCTCCATATTTGGGACTTTTTGAAAAATCCGAAACATACATCACATGGATAGTATTCATCGGCATCACTCTCGGTTTGGACAGATGGTCGTTTAGTTGGAATAATAAACCCAGTACCTTTTTCAATGCTTGAAATGCTATATTTATAATTCCCAACATTTCTTAATTTTCTTAACTTTTCCTTTCTTTGAAGAGATCCTTTTGGCATGCTTAAAAGTTTTGAAACTTCAGATTCCGTGTTATGCATAGTTGTAATATGTTTGTAGAAATTCGAAATACATTTATCGCAAAAGATGCAATGATTTTTTTTATCCCATTTTCGCTTATTTATATTATTTGTTGTACATACACGTAAGGTTTTGTATTCGCTTCCTGTTTCAGAGTTTTTTGGCGAAATTATTTTTGAATGTTCCGAATCTAAGTTTGAACATTCAGACATTTCTGTATTTGTTATAGTAAGAAAGCTTTCCTCATTAGAGTTAGGCTCAGTTCTACTTAATGAAGATCTTCTGCGCTTTTGAACATGATCTTCTTCATAGGAACTTTCCGAAGGAATGTAATCAGAATCTGAATTAGAAGTGTTTAAATTAAAAATATTTCTTTTTCTTCTAATAACGACAGTTTCCCCAGGACTGCATTCAGAATTGCTGTCACTTGTACTACTGTAGTCGAGTGCTTTTTTCTTTCTTTCCATTTCCAATACTTCTTGATGCTTCTGAAATATTTCGGTTTTATCTTTCTGCCCTAATTCAATCTCCACTACTTTATTTGTATGTTCTGTTGGTGATTTATTTTTTAATATTCTACTATCTTGATTTTGTATCACTATTTCTCTATCTTCTTTCTCCCCTAGTACATTTTCTGGTTTCTTTTCCTTCTTTTCTTCCGTTGCCTCTGCAAATGCTTTGGGAGTTTCCTTGCTTGAGCTTACAAAATACATTTCTTTATCAGTTACAAGTCTTTCTTCATCTGTTGTCAACAAAGGCTTAATTAATTTCCCGTATTGTTCTTCTGATTCCGCTAAATTTTTTACTTGCATTTCTGATTCCTGTACGTTTTTGAATAACTGATCTAATTTCAAAATATTCCCATATTGAGATTTCATCGTAATTAACTCTTTTCGCTTCTCTTCTGACAGTAAATTTTCATGCTTCTCTGCGAATTCAAAATGGTCTTGCTTCTTCTGGGACACTTCTTTTAAATATTTCTGACACGTGTTCCTTTGCCGGCTCGAATTTTTCGATTCTTGTGTTTTTTTAGTTTCTTTCTTTTGAAGTCGATGTTCAATAATATCATCTTCGTTGTCATTCAGTTCTGGCCCTTCTGATTTTTCTCCCTTTTTTCTTTCTTTCTTTGCAAATGTTATAACATCATCCTTGCCTGAAAGTAAAAGATCCTGTTCTAATCCAATCTCTTCCGTTTCTTTTGGGTGTTTTAATGATTGATTTTTTAATGTTTTATTCTCTTGATTTAGTTTCATTGTTTCTTTATCTTTCTCTTCTGGTATTTTTTCTGATTTCATTTTCTTCTTTTCTCCTGTTGCTCCTGCAAATGATTTAGGAACTTCCTTGCTTGTGCATATAGAATATATTTTTTCATTGCCTGCAATACTTTCTTCATCTGTTCTCAACGAAGGTTCGATTAATTTTTCGTACTTTTCTTCTGATTCCGCTAAATTTTCTACTTGCATTTCTGATTCATGTACGCTTTTAAATAACTCATCTAATTTTTCAATATTTTTATGTTGAGATTCCATAGTAATTAATTCTTTTTGCTTCTCTTTTGACAATAAGTTTTCATGGTTCTCCTCGAATTCAAAATGTTCTTGCTTTTTCTGTGACACTTTCTTTAAATCTTTCTGACACGTTTTCCTTTGCCGCCTCGAATTTTTTGATTCCTGTGTTTTCTTCCTTTCTTTCGTTTTACGTCGATGTTCTATAATATCATCTTCGTTGTCGTTCAGTTCTGCAACTTCTGATTTTTTTCTTTTTTTTCTTCCTTTCTTTGCAAATGTTATAACATCATCGTTGCTTGAAAGTAAAAGATCCTGCTCTAATTCAATCTCTTTTGTTTGTTTTGGGTGTTTTAATGATTGATTTTTTAATGTTTTATTCTCTTGATTTAGTATCATTGTTTCTTTATCTTCTTTCCCTTCTGGTATTTTTTCTGATTTCATTTTCTTCTTTTCTCTTGTTGCTCCTGCAAATGATTTAGGAGCTTCCTTGCTTGAGCATATAGAATATATTTTTTCATTGCCTGCAAGACTTTCTTCATCTGTTCTCAACGGAGGTTCCATCAATTTTCCGTACTGTTCTTCTGATTCCGCTAAATTTTCTAATTGCATTTCTGATTCCTGTACGCTTTTGAATAACTCATCTAATTTTTCAATATTTCTATGTTGAGATTCCATAGTAATTAATTTTTTTTGCTTCTCTTTTGACAATAAATTTTCATGGTTCTCCTCGAATTCAAAAAGTTCTTGCTTCTTCTTTGTCACTTCCTTTAAATATTTCTGACACGTGCTCCTTTGCTGGCTCGAATTTTCCGATTCCTGTGTTTTCTTTCTTTCTTTCCTTTTAAGTCGATGTTCTATAATATCATCTTCATTCTCATTCAGTTCTGGCACTTCTGCTCTTTCTCTTTTCTTTATTGCTTTACTTACAAATTCTCTCGCATTATCCTTGCCTGAAAGTAAAAGATTACATTATAAGTATATAAATATTTTTTTATTATGTAAAAAAAAAAAAAAGAAGAAGAAGAAGAAGAAAAAAAAGAAAAAAAAATAATAATAATTAGATGTGTTCACTGTACAACATCATACATTATATTCGAGAGTTAAATGGAAACAGGGCGTATCTCCTATTCTCTTAAATAATGATGCAATCCAGAAGAAAATCTATGCCGTAGGAAAAAAAAAATATATATAGACATTTATATCAAGTTACAAATAAAGTTACATGTAATCCCTTGCATTACTTTTTTAATATAGAGCTATCACACATAGACAGACATTAATTAGAAATGGCCAAATAGCATTCAGGAATAGAATACGAAAATGCATCGAAAACATGAAAATGTTTACATATATATATATATATATGTATATAATTTTTACATTTTTTAATAGAAAAAATGTAAAAATTTGTGACACACCTCGGATTGTAGTCGTTTTTTTACACATAGTAGTAATACTTTGAAAGTGTTTTGCGTGGTCTTGTAAATGAAGGATAAAAACTTTTTGTAGACTGTATCTGTATGAAACTTTTTTTATACTTATAAAAGACGACGATTTCATTTTGTTCAGTGCAATCTAAAGATGTTAAACTATACCTAAGATAGCTGTAGCCGATAGTTGCAATGTTTTTGAGTCATTTTGTATGTTTCTGTACACGAACCTTTTATTCGATTAAAAAAAAAAAAAAAAAGTAACATCCCCATCTAATACAAATTTATAATACCAAGTTTGAACTCTCTGATAATATTTGTTTTTCAGTTTTCTTCACAAGAATTTCACAGACAAGCCATTGAAAAGCTGATTTTTGGATTGAGTTTACCTCACAACTCGTAAATGTAGCAAAATCTCATACTTGTAAATTTTGCTCTAACATAATACATTCTCTAAGGAGAGAAAAATAATCAGCAGAATCTAATATATCAATCGGACTAGACAAGAGGAAGAGAAAAAGTTTAGCTCTCCTCGATAATTACCTTCAATTAATATGACTCTCTACAAATCATCTCTCTAAAATTGATAACTAGTGGATATGCAGATCAGGAGTCTCAAAGTCCTATTAACACCACACATTATTCAACAGATAATTTTTATTTATTCCTTGTTATATGAAATATATATTGACTCGATTAACGTGCTTCATAAACAGATGCGTTTCTAAGTGGGGGCTACCGTCCCCTCAACCCATTCTCCGCTGTATCTCTTTTTACACACATCTGCATATATATATATATATATAATTTATATATATGTGTGTATGTGTGTATATATGTATTACTAGTGACTGATAGTCTTGTATTAATTCCCTGTAATTTATAAATACATTACATAAAATATAGGAATAATTTTATGTAACCCTGTGAACTAATTACCAATTCTGTGCCCACAATATTCCATAACTTACTTGTAAAATTCTACTAAAATTCTATTATATTCAATGAGGTTGTAATTATCTAATATACGCTTTAAGAAATACCGATTATAGACCGTAATAGTAAGAAATGATTTAATGTACTCCGGAAAAGGAACCACAGTTATTTTATACATAAAAAAGGAATACACCTAATTATTTATAACTAATTCAGACTTCAACCTAGTTTGACATCATTTGCATGATTACAAAATGTCATAAAATTTTTTTTGTGTGGTCCCTTAAATAGCTTATTTAGTCTGTACATACACTTTTTTTTTTTTTTTTGAGTAAATGAATGTTAATTCCATTGCAGCATAAACGAATTAAAATGCGCTTAAATGAAAATTTGTCTATAGGCTCTAATGTCACGGAATTATTTTGTGTGTCTCTCTAAACAAACCACAAACATTGTATACACCAATAAAAATTATTCAACTTATTCTACTTTTTCCTGAATAATTGTTCGAAATTTGACGTGATTTTTATGATTACGTAATATTGTCGGAACACTTTTTTAAGGTCCTGTACTTTAATTGTGAAGCCTAAGCGCACATATTTTCTACAAAAAACATAAGTTTAAGCATCTCGGTAATGTATGCTAATTTTATTTTGTTGAATGCAGAGTAGCGATGCTAAAATGTGTTAACGAAATTTTCTCATAGGCCGTAATGATAATAAAAATTTTGGCATTTCCTTGTACACAATCCATAAACAATATAGACATGTAATTTCTTCCAGCTATTTTTATGTAGAACCTGAACGTGTGTACCAATTTGCAATTCAATCAGGGGTTGTTTGCAGTCGCTAGCACGGTACATATATATTCTCAGGCCCATATTATCGCTAGGGCAAACCGGATCTTTGCCCAGGGGCCCAAGCATAAAGGGCCCCCCAAAATCCATAACATTAATTTGTTAAATATTTCTTTTTATTTTAAGGAAAATTTAAACACATACATATGTATGCATGTATATGATAATTTTCATGAAAACGTGCTAAATTTTCTAGAAAATTCAATTTTAATTTGAACATGGTTCTTTTTTCTATTTCTGCTTGCTTTTCTAATGCCTAAAGACTAAAACTTCTGTGGCTTTGAATCAGCAGATGGCTGGTTTTGTGTCCCGGTTCAGGCGGAGATATTCGAAATGGTTCGAAATTCATTTTAATCAGTAGGTCTCACTCTAATTAATCTTAGTGTGTAAAAGTCGGTGGTTCAGTGACAGTTCAAAGCTGTCAAATCTATGTTTACTAAAAATATCCTGTTTAGTGTAATTTGAACATGATATACAATTATTTTTTTGTTCTCGTCTGTCATGCACGATATCCCCTAACAGCGCATACGTTCATTTTACATTCATATTTCATCCATTACGTCCAAGTTACGTCTATAGACGAATTTTTAACGTAGACCTTAAGCTCAAATACTTTCAGAATATGCGAAATTTTGGATACGGACGTATCTACGAAAAATGTACAAAATATGGACGTCGATTTAGGCACATAAACTGGATGAAAATTGAACAAATCCAGTTTACATAAATACTGGAGCTAAACTACACCTGTAGGTCGCTATTTTCTTTATGTAGATGCGATAATCAAATTTAAGAAAATTTATCTTCTACAAAGTTTTTCCATCCAAATTTAAACTATTTTATTATTTTTTTATTAACGATCAGAGAACTGCTCTCTCAACTTCCTATAGCTACTTCTAATCGAATGTTTACGTTTGCGTGTGCCACGGATGTATGTTATGTTAGTATCCAACTATCCACGAGTTATTTGATTTGTATCGCCTTCGTCCGTATTTGTGTTACGTTGTTGTTTTTACAATTCTTCCTCGTCTTTTGAATTTTTTTTAATTTGATTTTCACGCTATCTGTGAAAAAGTAATTGGATATAAATATGTATTTTTTGAGAAAATTTTATTTATTAGTGCCTTTCTGCATTTGTGAAAATGTTAAACCTTGAAATAATAAGTACAAAACTTCTGAACATCATACTATTATTGTTAAGCTTTAGATTAAAATAAAAACTAAATTATCTAGAAATATATTGAATAATAAAAGCATATTTATTTGTGATTTGTTGATCCTTATTAAATTCTTATTCTAATATTTTTGTGTTTCCTTTATTAAATAAGTTAAAAACTGTTTTTTAGTTATTTCTTTTTCCTTTTTTCATTTTCCCCTCGCCGAATATTGGAAATAAGTGTAGAAAATATAATTAATACAAAATTCTTGTAAACAATTTAATTTTTCTAAATGCTGTAAGTAGAGGAAATAATATTATTTTTTATATGTAAGTTTAACAGTTAACCATAAAAAATATTTACATTTCATTAAGCATGGTAAATTTTAGTCTAATATGATGACAAATTTTATAAAATTGACTGTACTACATTAAAAATAAATATTTCAAAATTCTGCATGAATATGTGGATAAATTTTTAGGAGCTTTTTAAATACGGTTTAAGTATGAATCTTAGAAAAGAATGTGTTGTTTATGATAACACCGATTTGCTAAATACTTAACATTCATGCGCATGTAGTAAAAATATAGTACACTGTAACAGATTAAAAAAATTTTGTTATGGAAAATCATGTTGGAAGAATTTTTTAAAATAATAAATATATATATATAAATTATAAGACACACATACATAAAAAATATCATTAAAAAATAAAATAACAAAAATATTTGAAATATATTTCTTTTAATGCAAAATAAAGCAATTTGCTGACGAGGGGAGGGGGGGGGGGAGAAAAAGCACTTATCGTATTAGTATTAAACTAATTGGCAGGCATTTTCACTTTATACATGTAAAAGATGAGAAATGTGAAGATCCCCACATAATTAAAAATATTTAATCTCGCATTAAAAAAAAAAAAAACGCTTATTAATAGTTTAATAGTGTGAAATAGATATTTTAATATTTTTCACTCATACATTAGATTTATTTTGTGCTTAATTAAATTTCACATTATGAAAAGTATACATAATTAAACCACTGTCAAAGGGCCATCCACTAAATTATAGAAAACTTGCCTTCTGTGAAATGGCGTTTTAATAGAGGTTGGCTCTATGATGGAATGCATCACTGATATACAAATTACAAATTAAACTACTCAATCAATATCTGATCTACGCTCACCACTCATTAAAAGATTTTTTTTCTTAATTTAACTTTGTTATTGCTGTACAGCAATGAATAATTTTAATTACATTTTAAGCTATATACATTTTTATAGAAAGGTATTACAAGAGCTAATTATTACAAGAACTAAAGTGACAAAGCATAGTATTCGAGTACTGTACTTTGCCGTGTTACTTTTAACTCTTTTAATAATTAAAAAATAAGTTAGTAAATAAATAAAAGGCTATATATAGCCTTTTATTTAAATTATATCTTTTAGATAGTAATTTCAATTCATCACAAAAATGGCCAAAATTATTTAAAGTCACCACGGGCTCCCCATGCTAAAGCTATGCCTTTGGTATTTATTTATTTATAAATTTGTTTATTTATTATATATAATTTAAAATATATTTATTTTCTATTAAAGACTTCGAGAAATTTTTCATGCCTTTTTCTTTCCACCTTAATCTTTCGTTCAGTTGTTTCATTGATTTAACCTGGACAACGCCGGACAGACCTGCTAGTATTTCATAAATATTAATTATCGCATGTTTAACGGCTCTCTTCACATACCGTCGCCAGAAGCCCGAGCCAATGTTATTCTATGGGGAAATTTTCTTTACAAATAACTTATTAACTAATACACATTTTTTAATTCTGTTTTTGCATTCAGAAAATTCCCAACTGTTAAATTGACGGACCTTTTTTAAAAATGTAATTTTTTAATTTTTAATATTTTATTTTGAAATTGCAAAATGAAAAAATTTCACATATTGAAAATTCGTATTTTGCAGCTTTAAAATAAAATATTAAAGATTAAAAAAATATTTTTTTTTTAAAAGTCCGTCAATTTAACAGCTGGGAATTTTCAGAATGGGAAAACAGAATTAAAAAATATGTATTAGTTAATAAGCTATTTGTAAAGAAAAATTTCCCATAGAATAACATTAGCTTCGGCTTCCGGCGACGGTGAGTGAAGAGGGCCCTTAATAGTGAAAATGGTGAATGCATCATTTACATTTAATTTATATGAACGCTGCAACAGTTTCCAAACCAATTTTTTCTCTAATACAATGTACTTTTGGCATTTCAAACAAAACAAATTTGTTTTATCCTTCCCTGATTCATCCCAAATTGATCGCTGATTTTGTTGCGGTCTTGGTAATTTACACTATTAAATATAGTCAGCCCAGTAATGTGTTAAGTTTTTACAAGATAACAATAAATATTTCTCCTACATAATATATATGAACAATGAATATTTAAACAGTGTTTAAAAGTGCTTTATTTCCTAAAACTGAAAGAATTTTTTTGTAACATAATCTTTAAAACAAATTATGCATTTAAATTTAACAATTTCTGGACTGAGACACGCCGAATATTTCAAATAGAGCATGAACTACATTCAGTTATGGACTACTATCATTATGGATTTAAATGGTCAGGTTTTATAAATGATATTAATATATTTTTAATAATCGGATATTGTTAAATTAACAAAATTTTACTGCAGCAAGTTTTCTATAAATATTGCGTGTGACATTAGTATTTAATTTACAAGAACGTACGAAAATGTTTTCTAGCATGGGGTCGTATATAAACAAAAACAATTATCAGCATCTATTACAAATAAAAATTATAACAGTCGCTCTTGAATGTAGCAAATGAAGCTTTATCAATATATGGTACAACTTACTGCCAATAAATATTAATCTTGCATCATAAACAGATCCATTTCTCCATTTCCACTTGCTTATGGAATTGAGACGAAGCCTTTTTGGATTTTTAGGAGCTCTCCGTGTTTCTAAGACTCCATCTTCAATATAACGTATAACAAGCCATTTGCAAAAATCTAGAAAAAGAGATGCATAAATAAACTTCTATAAAAAAAAAAAAAAAACGAAAAAAAAAAAAAGTTTTATTTATTTATTTATTTTAATAACAAAACTTTACATTGCAAAGAGAAAAATTATTGTTCTTCATCTATTTCTAGAAAATGCATTACAAAGATCTTCAAATATTCCATACTACGTTTAATAATACATTTAATTGGTAAAATTACTCGTTTTTTTATTTTTATTTTTTTTTTATTTAATTAAAATATTTATTTATCTATTTATTGATAAAAACAGATTGTTATTGCTTACTTGTATGTTTTTATAACACTTAATTATGTTAAACATTTTTCTGGCATTACTTTCGATATTATTATGACTAAAATTAAACAAAAATATCAAATTTAAATAAACCTAAGCAATTAAATCGTAACATTTAAATGATTATTAAATTTTCAAATCTTAATTTCCAATATTTTTAATGTTAGTTCTATTATTAATGATAAAATCTGTATGTTCCTAAGCAATGATTAACCAATATCGCTAACTTCTAATTATAATTTTTTTGCAAAAAATTTTTTGTCTAATGATACTTACACATGTAGGTGAAGTGATCCTTCCTCAAACAAATATGTTAATTGTGACCATGGATACATAATTACTAGTAATTTGAATATTGATAACTAGCAAGCTCATTTGAGATTTTCGCACTTTATTTCATCATTATCTTTAAAATTTAAAATTATCATTATTATTAATTTATTTTAAGGTCATAAAGACGTCATTTTTTTTCATATACATGGGCGAATTTTATGATTTACCTTTTTTTCAAATTTTCATGTAAAAATATACTTCATTTTATTCTGGAAAAATAAATAAATAAATAATATATATATATATATATATATTTTTTTTTTTTTTTTTTGGCAAAAATTAAAAATTTAATGTCCAGTTTTAAATCTATTACCGGGTTACTTTCATATTTTAATTAGTTTTAAAAAAATCTAATAAAAAATTCATTATAAATAAGGTACCAAAAGTAAGGGGTGATTTTTCTGAATCCATGGTATTAAACAGCTTATCGATCGGACAATTAAATTTTAAAATTAACTAGATGGCAACTTGCGGCCATATAGAGACAGACAGAGTTAAAAGAAATCTCTTAACCATTTATATATATATAGATGATCCTTATTGAAAACTTCTTACTGGATATCGTACCAAATTTAGACTGCCAATGAAACTCAGTCTTACAAACATTTATGAATAATTTTAATATGATATAGACCTATTTATTTATTAAATATCTGTTTATTATAATAAGTCTATTACTTACTTCTCCCAATGGAAACAATTAGTTCTTAAGGAATTCTATATTACTTTAAAAAGTCAATTACCTTTCCTTACCTTTTTTAATAGAAAACAACTATTTCTTCAAAAATAAAAGCACTACAATAAAATTTTCTAATTACTTATGTCGATAAATCACCAAACAATTATGCCATTATATGTAAGTCATATTATCATAGCTTATTAAATGCCTCTCTGTCAAGTAAGGACAATGTTCTAATAACTAAAGGGATTAGTATAATCTAGTATTATATTAGTATAAGTAGTTAATTAATTACATTCAATTTTTCCTTTATATTCATTCAATATTCATTCAATTTTTAATTCATTATATAATTAGTATAATCTAGTATTATAAGATTAGTTAATAGAATAAAAAATCGCATGCTAATTAAACCTATTAATCACACTCTAGATTCAACTCTAAAATTTCGTTACACTAATAGTCTCTCTCCCTTTCTGCAAAGAATTCTATAGCTTTAAACATTATATAAAACGTAAATTTAATTTATTTATCCCATTCAGTTCTCCTATAACTATTAAACAATTAACCCTTCATGACCGCGACTTAAATGGACCCACTGGAGGAGTCTATGAAATTCCCATCGAAAACAATAAAGAACTTTTCTATTATATTGGACAGACAGGACTTTAAATAAAAGAATACAAGAACATATACGAAATATCAAAGAAGGAAATAGTTCTACTCTAGTCGACTTCATTTATGCCAACGCAAACGCGAACCCTATATGGGATAAAGCCAAAATTATTACAGCACCATCTACTATCCAAGAACTTTACATTTCCGAAGCTATTAATATAATTAAATGCAAAAATGCAATAAATTCCAAAGATGCTGCAATTTTGCCAATAATTTGGCACAATATTATAAAATAGTTAATAGTTTATTTCTGCTAATCCATGATGGTTTTTCTCCTACAATAGCCTCGTGTGATTTTTCAATAGTTCCAGCTTCTCTTATTTTTCTTAGCTCCTTGATCCAACCTCTACCGGGCTTCAAATTGCCTTTGCTGATATTCACGTAATTAAAAGACTTAACTGTTGACTGTGAAAAGAAAACATATTTAAAACTGCTCATTGGAAACGAATAATAAAAATCCCTGATGATGCTTTACTATTAAAGCGAAAAGCTTTGGATAATTTTGTTTTAAAGTCTTTTAAATAAAATTTAAATTTACGTGTGTTTAAAGTGTTTTTAATATATTTAACAAATGACACGTGTTCAATTTAACTCTTTTTTTTTTAGAGATTATTTATAGTTATTTATTTATTTATTTTTAAGGCGGTGGACTATTAGTTTGAGTCTAGATACAAATGCCATCGCCAGTTTTTGTAGATCATTTCTGTAGTACAAACAAAAGGGGTAGGGGGGGGGGTGAGAAATAGCAGTCGTATCGTTGCAAATTCGGAGTAGGAGGTTAGTCAGCCGAGATAATCTCTGTCCTGCTTCGCGTCAACTCGATTCCCACATCAAAGGGATTTCAAAAGAAACCGCCGATGATACTCTGAAGTTGCCAGAGTCTGAAGGCAGCCTAACTATGCCTTGTACGGTGTTTCTATTGTTCAAGTTCGTGCCTGGACAGCCGATATTTAATCGCAGGGAGCCATCCAATGACAAATTTAAAAGTCATCAAGGAAGTCATATACTAAAACTGCAACACAAAATCTTCTAATTATTGCTAATTTCTATGTATTTAAAAAAAAAAAAAAAAAAAAAAAAAAAAAAAGAAAGAAAGAAAGAAAAAAAATGTAGATGTCAAGGGTAATATTTCAAAATACAGTGAAACCTGTCATTTTGACACCCCTCTAAGTCTAAGTTGGACAATTTTTCACAATTTTCCTCGGAACGGAATATATAGGATTAACACATTATGTCCAACCTCTATAAGTTGGACACCCCTTTAACTTGGAAGTTGGACATTTAAATACTACCCTAAGGTGGACACTTTTACACGATGATACAGGAAAAAAGAAATAAAACTTCCATTTTCTCACTCTTTATTTAGAAATTTTATTTATCCCTTATAGAAATAGCTGTAAATATCTAAAAAAAAAAAAAATGTTTCTTCTTGCAATATATTCATCTCTGTCTTATCTTATAAAAAACATTTCATTTCTTCAGTTGAAACATTCACAAATTACTATAATGTAGTGCATAATGCAAGAGTCTTTCTTTTTATTAAATTGCATAAATTGTCTTTTTTCTTTTTTAATATTTCACAGAGAACGTACAGGCATGTTTTGACTAAAACTTTTGGAATGTTTATTTATTTTCTTCAAGTTATTATTATTATTTTTTTTCTTCTTTTTTTTTTTTTTTTTACTAAAAGCTAAATGAAAGCGTGTAAAAAGGATGCAGAATAAAAATTGTTCCATTTTGTTACTAAAACTAATATGTAGAAACAGACCCCTCATTCCTCCTTTTCTTTTAAAATGAGAGCTTTTCTCTTGTTTAAACAACAACAACAAAATTAGAAAGTAAGGTACATTTGAAAGTGATGGTCTACTTTAAAAACTGTGATAATTCTAAATAATAGTAAAAATAAAAACAAATTGGAGAATTTATTAAAACTTAGTTTAAAAGTTTTGGTAGTTAAAATTATCAAAAAAAAAAAAAAAAAAAAAAAAAAATCCATATCATACTTATTTATATTTATGTTTATTAGAGAATTTTAAACATTTTTCAAGTTTTTTAAAACTTTAATTAATTTAGATTAGTGATAATTGTTAGAAAATTTCTTGTGTTTTATTACTTTCTTCTATCTTCAATAGAAGAAAGTATTGGATTCGTAAAAATTTTCGATTTCAGGTTTTTGATGGATTTACACGTTTTGAGAGCTGCAGAACACGATTTTACCATTTTTAGAAAATGTCTGTCTGTCTGTCTGTCTGTGTGTGTGTGTGACAAAATTTTGTGGGAACTGTATCTCTGGAACTACTGCACAGAATTTCATACAAATTGGTATGTAGTTGCACCTTGACATAAATTAGTGCCTATCAACTTTTGGTAAAAATCGTATTACAGGTTGCGTTGCCATCCCGCTTTTTCTAAATTTTTAACAGGGTGATATAGGGCAAAAATTTTCAAGATGGGTACCTTTCGAAAGGTCTCGTCAGTACCTTTAAAACGAATGGTTGAACTATAAATCTGTGATAATTTAAAACAAAGTTATCGATTTTTTTTACTTTTTACGAAAAAAAACTTAGAATTTTTTTTTTTTTTTTTCTCTCCCCTTAATTTTATCAAACTCCCACGGTTTCCATGTTCTGACAAACTTTAACATATTTTTGCATTTTTCCCCTAATTTTGTCAAGTCCCACGGCTTCCGTGTTTTGACAAACTTTAAGAAATTTTCACATTTTACCCAAAATTTTGTGAAAGTCCCACTTTTTTTTTTTTTTTAATTATTGTTACTGAGTGAATTTGTATAGGAAAATAAAGAAGAAAGTCTCGTGGTGGCCACAACATACTAGTTTTTTGTTAGTTTCCCTAGTTGGTATTTTTTAGGTTTATTTGGAAAGTATAATATATTCAGTTAAAGAAACCTTAGCTTTTTTTTTTTTTTCTTTTTCCAAACTTAGAACATAAAACAATAGGTATGTTTGCATTTTAAAATAAGATTCCTCTTTAGTTTATTACACGTGCCTTTATTTGATTATATTTGCACAATCACTTATTTAGAAATTAAATGATAAAAAAATAAATATTTCTGCAATTAACGTGAACGTGAAAAATGAATGATGCAATCTGCGTGAGAAGAAAAAAAATTAAATAATTAATTAAAGCGAGAAAACGAAAGAAAGAAAGCAAGATTTTCTCTTTTTGCCAGTGATATTAAAGAGAAAGTAACGTCACTGAATTTAGAAACAGAAATACTCCCTGTGGATAAATATCTTTATTACAATCTATAGATATAAATTTAAGTCATTCTTATAGAAATTGCTTAAGGGGATTCTCTACCTATAGTCTCCGAAAACCGAAGCCAATGTCATTCTACGGGAATTTTGTCCCATTATAATTCATTAACTAATACATATTTTTAAATTCCATTTTCACATTCAGAAAATTGACAACTATTAAACAATTTATCGCTTTCTAAATTTTTTTTTTTTTTTAAGATTCCACTTTTAAGCTGAAAAATGAAAATTTTCACATTGTGAAAATTCGCATTTTACAACCTCAAGAAAATTAAAAAAAAAAAAAAAAAATTAAAAATTAATTTTTAGAAAGCGATAAATTGTTTAATAGTTGTCAAATTTCTGAGTGTGAAAACGGAATTTAAAAATATATATTAGTTAACAAGATATAATAGGGCGAAATTATCCATAGAATAACAATGCTCTGGGGACGATAAGAGGAGAAGACTCTTTAAGTAAAAAGTATATAAAATGGTTTTCCGCTGCAATAATATCCAAAAGGAGATAACAAAATCTCAAAATGTGAAAGAAAATGGATGTATTAATTATAGTGGCGTAAGTGAAAGAATCATGGAATGAAATTTTCATTGAAACAGCAAAGAAAAGTTTTATTAAATGTTGTATCATTATAGTCATATAGATGATTCTTCTCAGAATCTAACAAATTTCGCGGAATTTCAAGATGCATGTATAAAAGTTAATTGCTCGGCAAATCAAATTTTATGTTATTCCTACACAAATTTAAACTTTTTTTTTCAATCACTTTGTTTTAACAATAATTATTGTCACATTTAAATCCCAAAACACAGGTGTGAATATGCATACAATAAAATTTTCTTTATCCTGAACCATAATGCTGATGGGGGAAAAACTTTCTCAGTTAATTAAACATAAAGTTCCGGTAAGAAATTTCGATTTTTAAATCAAAGTAAAAGTTTTTAGATTTATGAACTCTGTAGACAATTATTTATATTGTCTTTTAATATCTTGAACATGAATGATTTGATAAATATTTTTTACAGTAACTCTTACATAACACCCGCTTTTCAACTCCAAGTTTTGTCAAAAATTCCCCCAACTTATGCATGAGTATATGTATATAGAAATACTGATGTAAATGCGTCTTATAAAATAAAATAAAGTCTTAGCTTAAGATTTTCCAAATATTTTTTTTTCAGTCGTCAAATTTTTTTACTGTTTCAAAGCAGGGTTCGCAAATTTTCGTTTATTTAATATCATCGTTTGAGAATAAAACTTTTCTAATAATTTATTGAGAGTAAATAAAGCAAATAATTATGCTTGTAAAAGCCAATTAATTAGATTATTTAAACAAAAAAAAAAAAAAAAAAAAAGAGTTTATTTTTCTGTAACCATTGATATAAAAAACGTTTTTCATAATTAAAAGTATTTTGCAATAGGTTTTTTAATTAAAAGCCTAAATGGTAATATTAAGGCTGTTTGTCAGACAGCTCTTTTATTTTACAATTCTACAATCGAGCTTTGGCTTCTTTGGGATACGTTTTTATTTTCATCTACTGCACTGTCAATCCTAGTCACCTGATTTGCACTGAAATTCGTTCTTTGTTAAAGCTGTCACCGTTCCAATCTTTTTGTTACTGGTGGACAAGAAGATAGAGGGGTTCTTCCTTTATGCTGGGGGTTTGAAATGTCAGTGTTTGAAAAATAAGAAAATTTCTTATTTTCGGTATATTCTTAATATTTTTTAATCATTATTCACATTTAGTTGTACCTGTGGGCAACTGAAATTACATCATACTAACACATGTCTATTATAAATAGATTTTTTGCGGCCCGAAAAAATGCCCGATTTTCGAATTTCTGATTAGTTTTCTTTTAATTAATTAAAATGTGAAAATAATAATGTTACAATAGCTTTAAATTAGCCATTTAAATTTTATTCATAAATTAATTATTGAAAAAAAAATTACTAGTTGTTATTATTATTAACTATTATTATTATTATTTTTTTTTTTTTCGATAGAAAAATAAATACATTTACTCAAATGTGAACAATAAAAAACTATAAAAAATTAAATTATGCATCTCACGGAAAATGACGTCATTGTGGCTTTTGCTAATATATTTTATGATGCTAATATAGGCTGTTATAAAATTATCTTTTTTTTTTTTTTTTTTTTTTTTTTCCTTAACTACTATTTTTTTATACTTTTACTATCAAGTTGTTATTTAAAAAAAAAAAAAAGGCCCATGACGTCACACTCTACTGCTTATCGTTTCTTTACTATTCCAGTTTACTCCATGAACTATAAATTTATTCTATCAGTTTTATTTATAGATACTTCTGGGAGATTTTTTTTTAATTTTTGCGTTGAAATTCACCGAATGTTTTTCGCCAAGAAGTTTTATTTAGCAACAGCCATTTTAATGTAAGTAGTGCATCAAAAATATAAATTATATATAAATTATTACAAAAAGTAAAAATATAAAAAATAAACCGGAATAATAGTCACATAAATGATCTATTTTTATTTGAGTAGATAATTTTACAGAAAGAATTGCAATTTTAAAAATAGAAATTTATTTCAGCAAGCACTATTTTAAACCTAAAATCCATTAACAATAAAAACAGGATATGAAGGATTCTTATAAATTAACAACAACAAAAAAAAAAAAAAAAAAAATGTACGATAAAAGTGTTAGCAAAATAGGATTCCCCTATATATATATATATATATATAACTCGCTAATATGACGACAAAAATTCAAAAGTCGCCAAGGGTGAGAATTAATCAACGGGAAATTTAATCTAGGAACGCAGTAAGCAGTAGCGTTCCACCCCACCAAGCTAAAACAAACATTAAAATTCCGGAATGAAATAAAATATTGGCAGCTATGCCATCAAGTCAAAACATACAAATTTGCAAGTCGATCCGAATTAAAGGGCCTGAGTAATATAACTTTGAAAACACGAAATTTGCCGGTTCCTTTCTTCTTCTTCTTTTAAATATATATATTGTTAGTTACTTGCAATATATATATATATATATATATATATATATATATATATATATATATATATATGTATAATATAGGGATTGAAGACTTCGCGTACCAAAAGCAGAAATTAAGCATACGAAACATAATACATCAAATGAAAATTAATTAAGAGTAAATAAGAAAATATGAGAAGTACTTTGAAATATTTTCCATTTACTACATTGTTATTAAAGGTAAATTATTGTACATGTGTGTGAGAGAGAGAGGTTAAAGGTACAATTTCAAACAACAAAAACGGTGAAAATAAAAATATCATTATTTAAAAACACCATATGTACATTTATATATTTTTAACTATAAAAAAGCGTTTTTTTTTTCCTTGAACGTTATAATTTAAAATACATATTAACTCGACGACGACTTTACTTAGACGAATGTTTCTGATCATTCGTTTCTGGGTTCTGTCTATTTATGTCAGTTATTCTGATTCATTTTTAATGAACTTCTGCCAAACCGATTTTATTCAAATTTTAATTATGTGACAATGATTGACGACAATACAATGCGGGAATATTTTCAGTTACAATTTTATCAGAAACATATATCAAGCACCAAAATCTTTCTGTTTCTTCAAATCTTGGGATTATATTTTAATCTTTTAACTCCTCAATTGGAGTTTTTAGTAAGTTTAGTTGTATTAAAATATCCAATGTATATATATATATATATATATATATATATATAGTTTGAGGGAAATATT
This sequence comes from Salticus scenicus, assembly GCA_963930645.1. NCBI lineage: Eukaryota > Metazoa > Arthropoda > Arachnida > Araneae > Salticidae > Salticus > Salticus scenicus. Next base: position 49,595 of record CAWVNO010000876.1, on the reverse strand, counting down.
GATAGTATACTTCGTTGGCGCGATACTTTCTCTTTTGATAATTACCGTACAGGGAAAAAAAAATATTTTTCTTTTAACCCATATAATGGTAGAGAAAGTATTATTATTGTTATTATTATTATTATTATTATTCTTTTTTTTTTTTTTTTTTTTTGAGTCAATTTTTAAAATTGAGTTTTGTTGTGTTTACACGTTTTGAGGTTAAAACGTGGATTCAAAGAGCCTGAACTAAAAAAGCGATTTTCTAGTGGTTGCTTTATACACCTGTTATGAGTATAATTCAAGAACAAATATTTCCAAGCAGACCAAACCTAGTGCAGTAGAGCGCCCATTATCCGAACTCCAATTAATCGAACTTCCAATTATCCGAACAGTTTATTTCTCTATTTATATTTCTTTATCCGAACTTCCAATTATCCGAAAAGCCTATTTCTCGCCTTTGAATGTTTCGAAACAGCTATGAAATGACCCGAACGGCAGAACGACGTAGATCCTATTCAATTAACATGTCTAAGAAGAATTCGAGATATGACAGCATTGAAAAGAATGTCTTTTTTGAGGCAAGCAGCCATCAAAGGCTTTTTTGCTTAAATTATGATTAAAATATAATCTCAAGAGTTAAAAAAAATAAATAAATAAACGTAAATGATAATAATAATATTTTTAAATATTATATAAGATAGTGGCATAAACATCCCTGAATATAAATTTTTTAATTTAAAAAATTCGTAAGTCATTTGGAATTTACTTAACATGGTAGAATAAGGCAAAATTGAGCATAAACGTCCATTTTGATGAACATAAATATACCAGACAACTTCAAAATAACATTTATGATATTTGTTTAAGTTATGATATTTGTTATTTAGTTCAAAAATTTTTATTTTTAAACAGGCCAGCACAAATTGGTGCTGCCAGTCCTCAGCCTGGATAAAGTATGAAGGGATTTTTACTGTCACAATATCCTTAAATTGTCTGTCCAATTATCCGGACTTTTGCTTATCCGAACAAGGGTCTGTCCCAACGTGTTCGGATAATCGGCGCTCTACTGTATACTAAATCTGGAACACAGGACAATTACGCCAAGAATTTTAATCCCACAATCCTCCCATAGGACAATTCCAACGCGGCTCTTACACCCCCCCCCCCCCCATTTTCCCTCACGGGACATTTTCGTGAGATTTTATGAGAGGGAGTGCAATAACATTTTTATATAAAAAAAAATAATAATAATAATCCATGGGTATATATAAAATTCTGAAGAATATTCAGACAATATTTAAATATCATGCACTAATGTTTAAAAGGGTTTCAAATATAATTTTAAAAATACATTAGGTAATAATCGATAACAAGATTTCCCCATAAAACAAATGGGGTTTAGATTCCGGGAACGATTATGAAATCTTTAATTTTGTTAGATAGTGATTAAAATTACAGCGCATCAGATTTTTCGCATAATGTCACATTAATAGAGTTTTTTCGGCGAATTGGTCTTTGAAACCCAACTTTAAATTTTAAAGAACCTATAATTTTAATTTTTAAGGGAAATTAAATTTTTATTTGTAATTAATTTTTAAATTGTAATTAAACTATTGTTTCATTTTGATTTTTTTGACTTAATAATTTTAATTAGCTTCTTATTTCTATAACCAATGATTAAAAAAAAATAATAATAAATAAAATTCTTTATATATTTAAAAGCATTTTGAAATGGAATTTTCATTTAAAATCACAAGCAATAGTATAAAATAATCTCAGCAAATTTAATTATTTAAAATTTCTAATTTTTATATTTAAATTACTTTTTAATTAAAATATACATTGTTAAATAATTTTTAATTATTTTATTTAATATAATTATTTATTGTTTATTTAATATAATTATTTATTATTTCCAATATCACGGTTCGTTCGAGAACTTTATAGAAGTATGTAAGATATGAAACACATTATTAATTTTTTTTCTTTTTCCTTTTTTTCTTTTTTTTTTTTTTTAGTGCTAAAAGTTGATATTGTTATTTTTTAGTAATTTTGCAGAAGATTCAGGAAATTCTATATATTTCAATAAAGCATTTCTCTGATAACACATTTTAAGAAATAAATAAGCTTTAACTAAGACATTATTTCGTCACTTATATTATTACTACTATTCAACATGAATTTTAAAAAGTGCAAGTGCTAATTCAAAAATTTACAGGAAGATAATTCTAATTAATCAATACATAATAAGAAATGGAAAATAAATAATTTATAAAGTAATCACTTACCATCAATCTGATTAGAACTGCTTTTGGGCGTACTCCTGACTCTCATACTGCGACACTCCTGAACATTAGCTGGATTAATAAACAATTGATAACAGATTAATTAATGCAGTAATAAGGAAGTAAAAGATTAAAGAGTAAAAATAAAATATTGCATTTTTTTTTTTTTTTTTTTTTTTTTTTTATGAACGAAGTTAATTTATAACTCTGTCCAGAATAAATCACTTAAGTGTGTGTATTTTACAACTAAAATAATGATACATAAAACAATTATAACTATTTTTTCTCAAAATATTACACATTTAATATATAAGAGTTAAAATTATTTTTAAATTTTACACATTAAAAAAAGGGAAAGAAATAAATTAATAACTGCGCGCACATCCTTTCAAGAATTTTGTTTACAGCAAAGAAATACAAATTGCAAAAAATTTGAAAATGCTTTAAAGTTATTTTCAAATTTAATTTTAAAGAAATTAAATTTATTATTAAAGAAATCAATTTAAAATTTTAGGGAACTTTTTTTTTTTCAAAATAAATATTAAAATGATAATAATATATTAATAAGCAACTAATTTTATAAATTTGAAATATAAGTCATTCTTTTCAATTGGTATTGAAAGAGTGAAATTTATTTTTAAATATACTGTGCACAAGTGTAAAAAATAAATATTGCATTATTATTATTATTTTTTTTTTCTTTTAATGCACGAAGTTAATTTATACCACTGTCCAGAATAAATCACTTAAATGTGTGTATTTTACAAATAAAAGAATGATACATACAATTATAATTATTATTTCTCAAAATTTTACACAACATATTAGATCTAAAATTTTTAAATTTTCGACATAAAAAAAAAAAAAAAAAAAAAAGGAAAGAAAGAAATTAATAACTGCGCGCTCATCCTTTTAAGAACTTTGTTCACAACAAAGAAATACAAACTGAAAATGATTTAAAAGTGCTTTAAAGTTATTTTCATTTTTTTTTTTTTTTTTTTTTTAAAGAAGCCAATTTAAAATTTTAGGGATTTTTAATTTTCAAAACAAACATTAAAATGATAATTATATATTAATAGTAACTAATTTTACAAATTTGAAATATAAGTCATGCTATACAAATGGTACTGAAAGAAGGAAATTTATTTTTAAATATACTGTGCACAAGTGTAAAAATTAAATTGCACGAAGTTAATTTATACCTATGTCCAGAATAAATAACTTAAATGTGTGTATTTTACAACTAAAATAATGATACATAAATCAATTATAATTATTATTTCACAAAATATTACACATTTAACTTGTTAGAATTAAAATTATTTTTAAATTTTCCACATTAAAAAAAGGAAAGAAAGAAATAATTGCGCGCACATCCTTTGATAAATTTTGTTTACAACAAATAAATATAAATTGCAAACGATTTAAAAGTGCCTTATTTTTTAAAAACAAACATTAAAATGATAATTATATATTAATAGCAACTAATTTTATAAATTTCAAATATAAGTCATACTAAACAACTGATATTGAAAGAAGGAAATTTATTTTTAAATATACTGTGCACAAGTGTAAAAATTAAATTGCACGAAGTTAATTTATACCTATGTCCAGAATAAATAACTTAAATGTGTGTATTTTACAACTAAAATAATGATACATAAATCAATTATAATTATTATTTCTCAAAATATTACACATTTAACATGTTAGAATTAAAATTATTTTTAAATTTTCCACATTAAAAAAAGGAAAAAGAAATAATTGCGCGCACATCCTTTGATAAATTTTGTTTACAACAAAGAAATATAAATTGCAAACGATTTAAAAGTGCCTTAAAGTTATTTTCAAATATATTTTTAAAGAGATAAATTTAAAATTCATGTTTTTTTTTTTTTTTTTTTTTTTTTTTTTTTCAAAACAAACATTAAAATGATAATTATATATTAATAGCAACTAATTTTATAAATTTCAAATATAAGTCATACTAAACAAATGGTACTGAAAGAATGAAATTTATTTTTAAATATACTGTGCACAAGTGTAAAAATTAAATTGCACGAAGTTAATTTATACCTATGTCCAGAATAAATAACTTAAATGTGTGTATTTTACAACTAAAATAATGATACATAAATCAATTATAATTATTATTTCACAAAATATTACACATTTAACTTATTAGAATTAAAATTATTTTTAAATTTTCCACATTAAAAAAAGGAAAGAAAGGAATAATTGCGCGCACATCCTTTGATAAATTTTGTTTACAACAAAGAAATATAAATTGCAAACGATTTAAAAGTGCCTTAAAGTTATTTTCAAATATATTTTTAAAGAGATCAATTTATTTTATTTTATTTTTTATTTTTATTTTTTTTCAAAACAAACATTAAAATGATAATTATATATTAATAGCAACTAATTTTATAAATTTCAAATATAAGTCATACTAAACAACTGATATTGAAAGAAGGAAATTTATTTTTAAATATACTGTGCACAAGTGTAAAAATTAAATTGCACGAAGTTAATTTATACCTATGTCCAGAATAAATAACTTAAATTTGTGTATTTTACATCTAAAATAATGATACATAAATCAATTATAATTATTATTTCACAAAATATTACACATTTAACATGTTAGAATTAAACTTATTTTTAAATTTTCCACATTAAAAAAGGGAAAGAAAGAAATAATTGCGCGCACATCCTTTGATAAATTTTGTTTACAACAAAGAAATATAAATTGCAAACGATTTAAAAGTGCCTTAAAGTTATTTTCAAATATATTTTTAAAGAGATCAATTTAAAATTCATGGGATTTTTTTTTTTTTTTTTTTTTTTTCAAAACAAACATTAAAATGATAATTATATATTAATAGCAACTAATTTTATAAATTTCAAATATAAGTCCTACTAAACAACTGATATTGAAAGAAGGAAATTTATTTTTAAATATACTGTGCACAAGTGTAAAAATTAATTATTCCATTTTTTTTTTTTTTTATGCATGAAGTTAATTTATACCTCGATTTCAGAGGAAAATTTTTAGAAATGTAGATTTCACGAAAAAGAGAATGATATATTTGATAATTATTATTTTTATTATTAGTTTCAAAATATTAATTTTTTAATATTTCCTAGCTAACATAGTTTTACACATAATTAAAAAAAAATGTATGAAAAAACTAATTAACTTTTGAAAAAAAATCAACTTACATTGGTTCTTTTTAGAGATGTTCTTAGGAGTTGTCATCAGCTCCTACTCTGCTCACTTTTCGTCGATCAATATCAAGAGCGGCTTTTGTAAAAGGGTATAAGACCTCCTCTTATATAGGTTTCAGAACAGATTGTCGCCATATGGTTTCAATACGCGATACTCTAAATGACGTACCCAAGGTCAGTTTAAGGTTCACGAATATTTTTCTCTTTCCTTTTAACCGTACTTTTTCAAAAGATGAGTTACATGATTTACTATAACATATTAAAATAGGCATACTCAAAATATAATTATCTAAAATTTATAAATTTTAACACAAGTTAAGCAAGGATTTATCTTTATTATAGTCTTTAAAATAATTCTATATATTTGTTGAAAAAAATTTCTTTTATAAAAATATCAGAACAATTTTTTTCTCAATAAATAATCTTGAGTGCACAGTATGTTCATAATGGTTAAACAGATTTTAATAAATGTTTAACAACTTTTATATGACGTATAACTATATGAAATAACGAACAATTAATCTTTTAACGTTAAAATTTTGTAATATTCTTTTTTCAAAAAAAAAAAAAAAAAAAAAAAAAAAAAATGGAGCTTTCTAACAAAAAATTTTCCCGTCATTCTAATAATAGGGTAATTTAGCATTTTGTATGTATGTTTTTTTTTTTTTTTTTTTTTAGTTTCATTATGATATATAATCCTGCGCGTAAGGATTATATTGACAAAAAATTATCGCTGGCATTTAAAAATAAATAAATAATAAAAGTACAATCTTTATGAAAGTTGAAATAGGTAAATAAAGCATTTCTTAACACCTGTTAAAAATTACAAATTTTAAAAGTAATTATTTTTTAAGTTACCATAAATACAATTATTTCCTTTTTTTACTGATATTTGCAATGTTTGAGAAATGATTACCATTCAAAAGAAAAAAAAATAATAGCAATAATATATATATATATTTTTTAATATTACTCGCTTAATTGTAATCGACAAAAACATAATTGTGCTGACATATATCATTTGTATTTATATAACAAAATTCTGACGAAAACAATTGTTGACAGTTTTTTTAATCTCATGGTGTTTATTCAAAGTATTTTACTTATTATTGACAAACGCCAGTCCTCTGGTCATTTTTTATTATTTTTAAATGAGGCATCAAGTGGAATTGGTTGATAGTGCACTAAAATAAAATATTCAAAATAATCGATAAACGTTTTCTTTCATTACATACATATTTATTTCATTTTTACATAATCAGATTAACATGCTATAAAATATACGCATATTATTTATACATTTAAAATGTAAAATAAATAATCATAATATATAAATAAAGTTTTATCATGTTGAAATTTGAAAAGTTAAATGATTTTTATGACAAAGATTAAAAAATAGTGTCTGAGCTTATTTACAATCTAAAGAGATTATTTTTTTAATAAATTTTTCCCTTACCTGCCTGAAAAGTATTGTAATCTAGATGCTAAAATATCGAGTGAAACTCTCTCCTTTCTTTCACTACTTTTCAACAAAATTATAAGCTGTTTATGATTTCGGTGTATCTATTTGCCCTATTTTCTAACTCCAGTAAATACTATTAGACTTTCTTGAAACAGATATTTGTTTTTCAAGTTCACTATGGCGCATTTCCCAATGAAAGTAATATTAATAAATAGGAATGGTTCATGTACAAGGAACATCCAAAAATATTTAAAAGTATTGTGCAGTATGAGAGGTTTTTCTATAAAGGAAATTTTAATTACATATTATTAAAATTCCTCGAAATTGACATATGTTATTCAAGTTCAGTATCAGTATGTCATGTTCCCTATATTAAAAATGGAAAAAATAAAAACACCGGTTCATATATAGGGACACCCAAAAGAATGTAAAAGAATTGTGTACAATGAGATATATTTCTAAATAGCATACTTTATTATATACATTTGCAGTATACAAAACATAAAAAGATTAACACTTATATAATTCTTATGCACAAAAGCATGTTTTCTATTGAGTAAGCAAGAAATATCATTAATGATTCAATTAAAATGTCACATAAAACATTGAAATATATTAGGGAATATAACTAAAGTTTGTGGAAAGAAGGTTTTTTTTTTTTTTTTTTTTTCAACACTTTCTGACAAAGTTAAAAAAATTATTATAATCTTCTATTCGTCTGTGTATCTATCTGTCTCTCTTTTCACTCTCTTTTCAGTAAATAAGTGCAGAATGGCTTGAAACTATTAAATATCCGTTAATAAATATTTTAACTAATAAATATCTAGTTATAACATATAACATATTCGCCTTTAAAAATGTTTTAAATAGCACAACTGTTTTATATATAGAGATTTACGAAACATTTCTAATGTATTAAGATGCTTTTACCATGGTTACAGATAAAGTATATTTTTCTACCTTTCCTATTTTTAGACAATATACAGGGTTATACAAAACCATTTTATTCTATTGTTTTTGTTTAAAAGTAAGGCTTTAAAGATATATTTAAAAGTTTTTTCCTTAAAAAAAAAAAAAAAAATGCCGTTAAGAGGATAAAATAATTGAAATTTTAATGGTGTTAAGAGTAAATACAATTGATACGTGTTTATAATCTATGCAACCTTATGATTTTTTATTTTATTTTTTTATTTTTTTTATTTTCTTTATGCGGGAAAAATAATTTTAAGAAAATCAGCTTACTTAAAGGAGAAGGACTTGGTGGTTTTATTTCAAAGTAACACGTGGCATTTTTTATAATGAACTTATTACGTAGAATTTATTATAAAAATAAAATCAGTTCTACTTCAAGATATGTTACACTTTCCCCATTCCCAAATGGCTGAAAGGTTTTACTCTCAAAGCTGTGGTAGACGGGAGGTGCAAGGATCAAACCCAGATCTTGTTAGGAAGCCTAACCGTTAGAAGTATTCTGTGGTTTTTTACTAAACTCATCTAAATGCGTGTTAACACCTCTCAGAAAAAGCCTATGAAGGGCATTCCACACAGGAAGGTTCTTACTTCTTAGCGTAGATACTCCACTTTAACAGGTACAATACCTTAAGATATATATCATTTAGAAAAAAACAATGGGATTATTATGAGTAAAATAATAATCTTTTTTATAATAATGCCTATATACTTCATATCCTTTCATTTAAAAAATGGCACTGTATATATATCAGATATCAATTATTTAGCTATTTTATTACCTTCTAAATAATATAAGTCATTTATCACTGGAGGTAGATGTTTGAATCGGAAATTTGAAATGAATACTATTATAAAAGGCATATTAAACAATGATAAATTGGTTCCTCCATAAAAATCTTGTGAAATGATTAAAACTATATGAATTTATATACTTATGTCTTACGTTATTTTTGATACTACTAAGTAGAGTGCTGTTAATTTTAGGTTGATTTCTTAGAAACCGTCCTAATTGAATGTACCTATATATCATCTATCTGTCTATGCATCTAAAAACTTGTCATCATGATTAGATCAGAATTATTGAATCGATTCGAACCCAACTTGGACAGTAGACATATCTTACATATATTCCTTGGATGAGTTCGTAAACTTTTGTAAATCACGATAACTTCCGAAATGCTGAATAGATTTGCCCCCACACTGGTCTGTGGAGTAGTCTTAGATTTGGTTGAGGTCTGTGGCTCATTTGATCCGCTTTTTTGTTTCCAAGTTGTGTCCACTTGAAAATTTCAAACTCATATTAAAAATGATTTTATGCACGAATTTGATTTAAACCCGATATACACACAGCACGTATCAATGTCAAAAACAAATTTAGTAATTAGTCAACTGATACGCTGTTGACAACCAGTAATTTCTAATAAAAATCTTAGATTTGAAAAAAATTTAGCTAGGATGTTGTTCAGTTTTTTAGTTAAAAAAAAAAAAAAAAAAAAAAAAAAAAAAAAAAACCAAGAAATTTTATTCACAAGAATTTTTTTCGGTTGATAAATTAATCAATGTATTTCTACGTTCATATAGAAAGTTTCAGAGTGGTAAAAATATTAATGCATGACAAATAATATACTCCATAATTTCTAGTTAAAAAAATAAAAAATAAAAAATAAAAATTAAAAACCACAAAGAAACACACAAAGAAACAAAAAAAGAAAAAGAAAGGGAAAATAAAAAGACACAATTTTCAATTTCAATGCAGAAATATTCTAAAGTATATTAATTTTTAACTATAATAACTTCATTAAAGTATGTCTTTTTCAATTCCAATAAATACTTATGTTTAAAGTGCGTAATTTAATTTTTCATATTTAAGTAAAAAGATTTTAAGTCTGGGAAATGCAGATTTGAATATTTTGAAATAATAGAAAATTATTAGAAATAATTAAAAGCATATTTATTATTTCTTAATTAGGCACAATGTAACAATATATCTCAAACTTTTAATTTTTTCCTCTTAAAATATGAGTTTTAGCATTTGCAAAGACTAAGATTATACAGCATGTTAATAAACTGTACAAAATTTTGAATAACCATGTATGATTTACAAGAAAAATAATAATACTATATACATATTTTTATTATAATTATTAACATACAGTACATCCTTGCTTGTCTGAGGTAATGGGGACCGAGAGTACTTCGAATAATCGAAAACTCGGATAACGCTGACTCTATCATAAATCGTGGAGAAAAACATAGTTAATGAAGGGGATCACCGAAGCGGGAGAGCCCTTCCGTGGAGGATGAAAATTGTCGTGGCATGTTTCCGGACCACCTCTAGTGGTAGTCCCAGACCGTCGCCAATTGCCCATTGCGCAGCATTAGTGTGACATAAAACCCAACCATAGTCAATGAAGTAAAATAAGACATTTATTACATATTTAAATATAATTAGTTCAAAAAATGCAATAAAATACATACATATATAAATTATAAAATACAGTGATGTATAGTAAAATTTATCAAAGTTATTTACGACATTTGTCCGAAGCCACGCCTTTCGAATCCATCTTGGTTAATCTGGAACTCGGTTAATTGGGGCTCGGGTGACTGCGGCTCTACTGTATTTATTATTATTTTCTACTATTATATTTTATATATTATATTATATTACATATTATAATTATAATTATATTAAATTATATTATTGTTATATTTTATATTTATTATATTTTATCTATTATTTTCACATCTGCTTCACTGCTTTCACTGCCTTCTTTATTTCTTAATTCACTTAGATCCATAAGGATTTTGTGGCACTTTATTATCTGCTTTTCTGAATTCTATTACTGCATTTTAATATCTATGTATATTTAAAGATAAATATGTATATGTATGGAAACTGAAAACTATGTGAAACAAGGGCAAATTCCAAACAAATAAAACAGAAATAATAAAAATTGGAGTAAAGACCGTACTATAGCTTAAGACGGGTGGAGCGGCTTGCGTTCGGAATGACCTCCTGAATCCGAATATGACACCCATGTTGTCCAATCACCCACCATTTTCTTGGAATATCACCCCCTCCACCAATTTTTTTCACCTTTTGGTAATTTTATGGACAGAAGAAAAGAATTATTTAAACACTTAAAACACAAATATAATTTATAATAAATAATAATAATAATAACTGATTAATAAAATATAATAAATGTAACACTATATCAATAAAGTATAAAAAAGAATAGAAGCAATAACAATAATTATAAAAAAGGAGCAGAGGACATCACGGTTTAAGACGTGTGAAGCGGATTAAATTAGCTTGCTGAAAGCCCAATTTCCTCCCCAAACCTGTGCAGGGTCATATGGTAACAAAGAAAAAATCAAAATGAAGATTATATATATGTGTGTTTATTTTTTCATTCATTCTGGTCTTCATTCCTGATGTTTATTATTGTATTGAACAATTATTATTATTATACATATCCGCACTATATGATGTATGTCTTTTCTCATTCTTATTATTACATATATAATATCGTAATGTTAATATATGTATTCCTCAAGGGTTGTTAAAGCGTATATCTATGTGCTCTTATAGCAATTCGTAATAGCAGAAATAGGCGTGAGAAATAAAATGGACAAAAGTTAGTGAAATGATGCATTTATACTCTAAAACACATTGCTTCCTATACAATTTACAGTAAGTAAATAATGAGAAAGGGAAACAATAGAAAATCTTTTAAATGATACCGAATAATTTCTGCTACAAAAATTATATTTGAAGCAAACTACCCGGCAATAATTAAATAAATTTAAATATGTTTGAATTAGTATCATTTGCATTGTAATAAAATGTATCTCCTAATAAGGTACATCAAGGAATTTATTCCTCGGGAAAAAAAAAAAAAATAATAAAAATAAAATATATATATATATATATATACACACAATGAGAAGCTATGCAGCTAATAATTCAAAGAATATTTATTAATTAAAAAACCTTTTTTAGAATATAAACCCGATATATCATTATATTAGAAGTGCAACACTTGTTTCTCTTGAATTTAGCTATACTAAGATGTTGATCATAATATATACAAAATTGTTCCTTGATAAACGAGTAATAGCTGGTGATGGCAATCAATTAGCATTATAATAATAATATAATTATGAATAATAATAACTTATTTTAAGGATAATTCAGACATCCTTTATAATGTACTTTTATAGAAAAATGAATGTCGTTGTACAAATTTAACTATCTGCCGAAATAGAATTAAAAGAGAAACGAAGAAGTTAATGATATTTTGAATACAACGACTGTGAAACATATGTGGATGGTACGTTAAATAATACTAAATGGAATAAAAATACTTATGGTAACAAAATAATTGTCTAAGTAGTTAACTATACTTAAAAGCTTTTTCAAAAGTTATATTAAAGATAGAAAGTAACCATGTGTAAAAAAAAGGCGGTGAAGACATTTTAAAAGGTACAAAAAAAAAAAAAAAAAAAAAAAAATGTTGTAAGTTATATTGATGAGGACTACGCTTCTTAAAACAGCTGGTTTTACCTTATTGAATCATTTATCAGACAACGGATCTGTCCCCTACTTATTTAAAAACAGGTGGATTCGACGTGAAATATTCAGGCATGAGTCAATTAAGAAAAATAAACTCCAGATGCCTATTCTGTTGAAGTTTACAGATTTTCGTTTTTCCCTTGGTACCTACCTCCCTTTGTCAGATGTTTAGACGTAAAAATTTGAATAAAAATGTTAAAGGTCATCAAAAAGGCTAAATTTAAGGTTTATTTCCTAATAACACTCAATACATATACTTTAAAAAAAAAAATGCTTCAAACTTACAGTAATTATTATTTAAATAGTATTTGAAAAGTGCTTTTCATTTTCTTCTACTAGGGATAGATCTTCAATTACTATCAGTTGCACATTAAATTATACCCTCACTTTATATTTTTTAAACTTGTAAGTGAAAGTTTTATAATTTTTCAGTCTGACTTATTTCATATTCAATTTTTTCAAGTCGTTGTTGTTTTCAGTAGTTTTTACATAAAATTAGAATTTTGTTTTAATCAGTCTCTTTCTCTTCCCATGTTTGTAAGCAAAAATTCAATGCATGATTTAAATCTGTTAAAAAATTATTAAAAAAAAAAAAAAAGTCATTTAATCCGTCCCTTTTGTTCCTCCCCTCCTTCCCCATAGAAAAAAAAAAAAAAAAAAAATACGCTTATAAAAAAAATATTGTTGATGTTTAGCATGTATTTTACAAGTAGAAATTAAAAAATGTGCCCTTTTTTTAACGCACTTTGTACAATTGCTACTTGCCAAATACATGTATGCTTATAAAAAGTTTTGGAGGTTAAAGTGCAGAGAAAATAATAATAAAAAAAAAGGTTTTTTATATCATAACATCATATTCTTTTTCTTTCCCTCTTAGAACCCCTTAAATAATTTCGAAGACACATATCTTTTACAGCAACTATTTTGAAAAGTGCCCTTTTTTTCCGCGATCCGGAAAAAAAGGGCACTTTTTTTAATTGTTACTTGTTAAATACTTGCAAAGCATGAACGATAGCGAACATTTTTTGTTTATACGAAAGAGGGAGAGGGGGGGGGGGAGGGGGATGAGACAGATTAAACAAAAAAATTCTGTTTTAGAACCAATGTGTGATATTAACATTTTAACTAACGTCTGATATTATTATTACATTGAATTTTTGCATAGTAACTTTGGAGTTGAAAGATACTGCGATACATATTCTTCTCTATATTTTTTCATAAATAATATTTATGCAAAGTTTCCTAAACATACGAAGCGGTGTAATTTAAAACAATAATTTTTTTCTCTCTGCCCCCCCCCCCTCCCAAGTATAGGTAACAATCACCGTAATTTTTCATTAAACATAGGTGATAGTTGTTGATATTTTAATTAAAATTAGTAACATTGTGATATTTATGCGATCATTTTTCTCTTCTGCCCCCCCCATAGCCCCTTAAGATATATACAACAATCAGCCTAAATTTTTCTAAACATTAAGTGATATTTATTAATAAATTGTATTAAAATGCAAATCATAGTGATATAAAACATGCATTTTCTATCCTTCTGTCTCCCTCACCCCCACCCCCCACACACATACTCCTAGACATATCCTCACTGAGTTTTTCATTAAAAGTAAGTCAATAAAAAAATCGACATTTTTCGCACCCCCCCTTTCTTAAGTACAGGTAACTTTCATTGTAATATTAATAAAAAACAAGTGATAGTCTTACAAAGTTTCATATAAATAGATAACATGACGATATAAAATCAACCACTTTTCCTACTCTTCTCCTACTCCCTTAGGAACCCCCCAAATATGTGTAACACTCACTGTAATTTTTTTTTTTTTTTTTTTTTATACAGTAAGTGGTATATACACAAAATTTTATTTAAATCGATACTATTGAAGTTTAAAAAAATATTTTTTATTTTCATCTGCAATCCCCTCGCCCCCAGGTATATATAACACTCATTGTGATCGTGATAATAAGTAAGTGATAATTATAGAATATATCATTAAAATCGGTACAATGATAATGTAAAACAAAACATGTTATTTTTCTCTGCCCCTTCCTCTCACCCACCCTCAATTATGCCTGACATTTACTGTAATTTTTTCACAGATTGTGCATGATTATACAAAGTTTTCATGGTTCATTAAAATCGGTAAGAAGGTGGTATAAAAACAATTATTTTCTTTCGATCTGCTCTTAGCACCCCCCCCCCTCCCCTTCCCCTTACGGTCTTACCCCAGGTGTACACTAAATGAATGTTTGTACCAATCTTCTTTTTTTCTCTATGTATTAGTTTAATAACAAATATTCCAATTTGTAGAGTTGCGTGAAAGATACACCCGTAACAGTATGGTATTGTTGTGTTTGAAAAATGAATATACCTTCATTTAACTCTTTCAATCAGATAAAAAAAAAAAAAAAAGTCAAAAGGTACATGTTTATAATTATTCATACTTCTAAATAGTGTTTCATTATCTAGTTCTAGTATTATTTTTTTGCAAGCACAAGGAATTAAATATATGTTTAGTTTAACAATCATGATTCTCTGAGTTGTGTAGAAAATAATAATCAAAAATCTTTTTTAGTTTTCATAAATTTTTATGTATTATACTTTGAAATCAAAAGTAAATCATATGTAAAACTTGCACAATAAATTAATAAAAATATATATGGCTCCTGTCAGTAGCTGAGATGTTCTTCTCTAGAAGCTGGTAGAGAGGATATGTCGGGTTCAAACCTAAATCAGGTTCGTCAGCCTAGACGGTCAGGTTTTTCCAAAATTCGCATGAATGTCATTTCTTTAACCTCTTAAATTTCAGAAAATGATCTAATTAAAATATTGTTGATATAGTCAAGGGTTGCTACATTACACATATCATGAGAAAAAATTCCCTGAGTTTTTCCTGTCTCTATTAGAAATAAAATAGATGATACGCAATCATGCAGCATTAGAATCTAACATATTTACAAGTCAGCTGAACATATTTAGGGCAAATTAATTTTATAAACTTGAAAAAAAAAAACATAATTGATTCATTATAAAGAACTATATATATATATATAAAAAATGATTATGAAAAAAAAATGTTAATGTTTTTCCATAAAATTTTGAAATTTCCTGAATTTTCCCTGTTTTTGAAATAAATTTTGAAATTCTCTGAGTTTTCCCTGTTTTTTAATAGATTTTCAAATTCCCTGAGTTTTCCAGGTTTCGTAGCAACCCTGAGTACATTTTAAATTATTCTTTAATGCTTTCCCTTTTTTTCTTTTTTCAAGAAGCAAAAGTTTTAATTAAAGAAAGTTTTTATTTACTGTGTTGTATCTATTTAAAATTTCAACCAATTCATTCCTAAAATCAAATACAATTACAATGACTGAAGGTTCATGTCAGTCATTCATTACTCCAACTCCGAAGCAGAAACGGGAGTACAGTCAATAAACTCTTATCTTTTACACAGATCAAAAGGTGTTGTGACTTGTGAGTTGTGTTCCTGCTAAAAATGTTTGGTCCAGTGAAAGGATGAATCTGTCTTGTTTAGTGACATGGGAAACATTTTCACACATCGAAACTTGAAAGAGTAAATCACTGCTCATCGTTAGCCATATGAAAGAAACCAGAAACAGATGGGGGTGGGGGGTTTGCATCTCCTTTGGGGCTTTGTTAATCTCGAAAGCAGTGCGCCCAATCTAATCTGTGCAATGCACATTTGCCGCTGTCCATGGGGATGGGGGTAAAAACTATGTTAATTACCAAAATTCTCATTTTCGAACATGGTTAACAAACGCAAACGCCAAACATTGCTTTTTACATTCAGATTCAGTTTGTAGTTTGTAGATTTTGATAAGTGGAAAGAAGAAAATTATCAATAATGAAATTATCAATGCTTTTGCAATAAAAAAAAAGCAAGAAAGATCCATTTCTAAAAAAAAAAAAAAAAAAATACTATATATTTTTTTTTCTTATATATATGTGTGTGTGCATACAATATTTTTTTTTAACTTTCGGCATACATGTGTATTCTGAAGATACATGAATAGTTTCCAAACCATGGCCCTCAGCATTTAAAAGTAGCATCATTTCAACGACGAAAAAACTTTGGAACTAGGTTATTATACATAATCTCCTCAAGCACAATACAAATAAAAAAGTTATTTTTCAGTTTTCTAGAATCGTATTCAAAAAGGATGGAATCTATACTCGACAAAAAAATTCTGATAATATATCACTTCTCTTAGGCTGATAAATCATCTTTTTGGGGCAACATTTACTCACTTAAAAGAACTACTCACTGTTTAAAAAATACAAAAAACATAATTTTTTATATACCTATATATATATATATATATATATATATATTTATTTATTTATTATTATTATTATTATTATTATTATTATTATTTTGCTTCTTTTTTTTTCTAATTTTTAATATGTATATATAATAATAATAAAATTTATAATAAAAGCCTAAGTGATTATGCCTTTACTTTTACTTGTTTAAAAAATTATTAGTATTTTAAATCTTGTTAATCACAGAAAATAAAGTTAAAAAAAAAAAAAAAATACAGAAAAGAAATTATCAGAAAACTTTCAGCCATACTGTAGGCAGCAAAATTATTCGAGTGCTAGCAATAATTCCTTTATGAAAAAGTATACTTAGTACTGTTTTATTAAATAAATCCTTGTCGAGTCATGTTTTTAGGCAGTCTAAGAACATAATTCGACAAGGATTTATTTAATAAAACAGTATTAAGTGTACTTTTTTCATATAGGAATTGTTGCTAGCACTTGAATAATTTGGTGCCAATAGCATATACTTTTATAAATCTACCCAGCCCACTCGGTAATTATTAATGTTTACTTCATTCAAAAGTTAATTTTTAAAATATTGAATTACAAACCAAACAAATTTTTAGGGGATAACTTACTAAATAAATAAAATTCAAGGTTGTCAAAAAGAAATGCAGACTTTTGAAAAGAAATTTTTAGATAAAATTTCATTTTTTCAAATATATTACATTTACATTTCAAACATATCTTTATTTTTAAATTTTATATTTAACTTTAAAGTACAATAGGTAAGGCATATATCAATCACTGATTGATCACAAGTCTTCTTTTGTAAATTAAATATATTGAGAATGAAATGCAAAGCAATTGTACGTTTTTGTTAGCTTTCATATTTAATCAAATTTCATTGTATAAATGTATAGTTCGATAAGGATCCCGGAAAAAAGGGCACCGGAAAAAAGGGCACGGAAAAAAGGGCACCGGAAAAAAGGGCACTGGAAAAAAGGGCACCGGAAAAAAGGGCACCCGGAAAAAAGGGCACCCGGAAAAAAGGGCACCGGAAAAAAGGGCACTTTTTCAATTCGCAAATCGCAAAATAATAACTATCAAATAATGATACATAAAAATGGCTTTCAAATTACACATTTAGAAATTTCAATTGATTTGGTACAACATTAATATAGTACATACCTCGGGGAAGATGAAGGGGGGGGGAGGGGGCAGGAGCAGATCGAAAGAAAACAATTGTTTTTACATAAACTCTTACCGATTTTAATGAAACTTTGTATTACCAAGTACAATTTGTGAAAAAAATTATTCTAAGTGTCAGGCAAACTTTAGGGGAGGGGGGTTAAAGAGGGGGGTGCAGAGGAAAATAAAACTATCTTTTGTATCACAGTTTTACCTACTTTAATGATATATTTTATAACTATCACTAACAATTTATGAAGATCACAGTGAGTGTATTATATACCTGGGGGGGAGCAAGGGGGGCAGATAAAAATAAAATATATTCTTCTTTAAATTACTCTATTATTGATTAAAATTTTTTTTGTACAATCACGTATAATTTATTAAAAATTTACAGTGTCAGACATACTCAGTGTGTGTGTGTGTGGGGGGGGGGGGTAAACAAGGAGGGAGAGGAAAAATAAAGTGATTCTTTATATCATCATTTTAGCGATTTTAATGATATATTCTATAACTAACACTTAATTTTCATGAAGATTATAATGAGTGCATTATATATCTGGGGGGAGGGGGCAATGGGGAACCAATGGAAATAAAATATATTCTTCTTTAAACTACACTATTATCGATTTAAACAAAAACCTTGTATAGTAGAATACAATTTGTGAAAAAAATCACAGTAAAGTCAAACATACTTGGGGGGGGGGGGTTAAAGAGAGGGGGGGACAGAGGAAAATAAAATATTTTTTTATATCACCATTTTACCGATTTTAATGACATATTCTATAACTATCACTTACTGGTATCACTAAAACGATAATATAAAAATTCAATTTATTTTCCTCTGCCCCCTCCTAACCCCCCCCCTCCAAGTATGTTTGACACTTATTGTAATTTTTTCATAAACCATGCGTGATTATACAATTTTTTTTAAATCGATAATAGGATAGTTTAAAGAATATATTTTATTTTCATCTGCTCCCCCTTGCTCCCCCTCCCAGATATATAATACACTCACTGTTATCTTCAAAAAAGTTAAGTGATAGTTATAAAATGTATCATTAATTCGGTAAAATGGTGATATAAAAAATAATTTTGTTTTCCCCTCCCCCCCCCCCCCCGAAAAAAAAAATGTCTGACACTTACTGTAATTTTTTCACAAATTATACGTGATTATACGGTTTTTTGAATCGATAAAAGGGTAGTTTAAAGAAGAGTGAAATCTATTTCCATATCCCCCCCTTGCCCTCCCCTCCCCCCCCAGTATATAATGCACTCATTGTGATCTTCATAAAAAGTAAGCGATAATTATAGAATATATCAGTAAATCGGTAAAACGGTGCTATAAAAGATAATTTTATTTTTCTCTGCCCCCCCTCTTTAACCCCCCCCCAAGTTTGCCTGCCACTTACTGTCATTTTTTACACAAATTGTACGTGATTATATAAAGTTTCATTAAAATCTGTAAGAGTTTTTGTAAAAACAATTATTTTCTTTTGATCTGCTCCTGCCCCCCTCCCCCCTCTTCCCCGACATATATACTAAATGAATGTTGTACCAAATCAATTGAAATTTCTAAAAATGTAGTTTGAAAGTCAATTTTTTAATTCATTATTTGATATTTATTATTTTGCGATTTGCGGAATTGGAAAAGTGCCCTTTTTTCCGGTGCCCTTTTTTCCGGGTGCCCTTTTTTCCAGTGCCCTTTTTTCCGGTGCCCTTTCTTCCGTGCCCTTTTTTCCGGTGCCCTTTTTTCCGGGATCCGTTCGATAATGTACTACCTATTGTATCACTGTATTTTATTGGAGCTATTTGAAATACCGCAGTACCCAAAAATTTAAACCATTTTTCGATAAAAATTTAAGAAGTGATTATGTGTATGGGGTGGGGGGTGGGGGGAGGGGGCTTACTTTCGTTTGTCCAGGGGCCTGTAATTCCTGTCACCGTCCCTGTGTGCATGTTAAGAGCCATTTCTTTTTAAAGCTGGACAAAGTCTATGGAGGTGTGATAGTTGACATCTTCAATTTTTCCGAAACTTTCAGGATGTGTTAGTAGTACTGTGATAAGAAAAGTGAAATTTAATTTTTTCTGAATTTGATTTGTTCGACCTACAGAGGGGGTCAAAGTCTGAGGCCGTAAATAAAGGGTGCCCTTTTAATATCATTTTTCTCCTAAAGTCATGCGTGACCCATGTCAATTTTTTTAAATACGGATGCTACTTGATACTAAGTACATTTAGCATAAACAGTTTGGTGGGTCATTCATGGCTTTAAAGGCCAGGGTCATTCAAAAGTGCAGTTTTCGTTGATTTTTTCCATGTTTTCAGTCTGAATATCTGCTAAAGCCATGAGTGCCCCATAAAAATAATTATGGGATTAATTACACACCTTAGTACAGAACTTAAAAATATTTAAAATTGCATGGGTCACTCTTGGCTTTAGTAGATAAACGGTCTCAAAGTTGAAAATTTTCAAAAAAAGGTCAAATTTGATGGTAAATTTCTCTATAAGCCATGAGTCAATAACTATGAGAGAGAGTTTTAATTATACCCTAGATGGTCTAGTTTTAGACTCAGGTTACAAACCTATGGGGCTTGTAAGATTTATTTAGATATAGTCTATTTTATATCGCCAATGTGTACCTGTTCTATGTAGTACAAAACGCTTGAGACCCAATTGTGTAATACATTAATGCTTATTTAAAACTTCCCATTTTACATTACAGAGGTCAGCATCAAAATAAATATAAAATAAATATAAAATTAAAAAATCTGGAGTGACTCCACTTGACCTTCCGAACATTGAGTAATTAACAGTTTTGTAGATAAAGACTATAAATGCTAGATTCGCCAAAATGCTTATAGTTAGTGCACCAGTGATTTATAATATTCATATAAATTTTCAGCTCAATTGAATAATGCTATCGTTTAGATGCTATCGCACTTTTAAAAATTTTGTCCCATAGGCCCTAAAGTTAAAGAATTTTTCTTTGTGTCCCTGTAAAAACACTATAAGTGCTAGATTCTCCAAATTCTATACTGACTGAGTATCTGTGACCTATAATATGTGTATAAATGTTTTGCTCAATTGAATGAAGCGTTTAGATGCTATTGCACTTTTCAGATTTTGGTCCCATAGGCCATAATGATAAACAAGTTTTCTTTGTGTCCCTGTAGAAAAACTATAAGTGCTAGATTCATCAAAATCGATAGGGTTCCTGTTACGGCGACTACCAACATACAGCTCATTCGAGCAAAGCGTTTAGACGCTAGCGTGTTCACTCACACACATACACACACACATACACATATCATCGTAAAAAGAGTGAAGACGGACTCAGGGAACCTAGAAACGTATAGAAACATCAAAATCTCAAATTCGGATTTTTGACATGATTACAATACTTTCCTCACTATAGTGTTCGGAAAGTAATAACCTAAGATACATCTGAAATGTGCATATTGTTATATTATGTAAAACATATATAGGGTGATGAAAACAAGACTGTATACATAATAATAATAATAATAATAATAATAATAATAATAATAATAATAATAATAATAAAAATTGCGCATGAGACTAATTGAAACAGGTGTTTCAAGTAGCTTCCCCTATATTTGTTTCAGTTGGCCCCTGCCCACAATTTTCACTTCACGAGATGTTAAGCTACCAGTACTTATGCTCGTGGGCGTTTCAAATCATATGATTAGCAAGCTGCACCTATACACTATAAACGCTGAATCAATCAGAAACATTCACCAATTTTTGTTACATAAAATGCAACATCACTTAAAAATTTTAATTTTTACTCACAGTAAAAAACAGTACTGAAAAACAGTTTTATCCTCATAAAATCGACAGATGTTTACATACACATCTTTTTTTACATTGTAAAGTAGGTTTTCTGTGTCTGTACTTCCCTTTATTGGCAATGAATAAGAACTTAAAAATTGTATTTTTTGTTTCCATGTTTCAACTTACTCCGTACTTCAACTTGCCCCTGTCTCCATTATGTAATTTTTACTTTCCGAACACTATAGTGAGGAAAGTATTGCAGTCATGTAAAAAATACGAATCTGAGATTTTGATATTTCTATACCTTTCGAGGTCCCCTGAGTCCGTTTTCACTATTTTTGCGATGATATATTTATGTGTGTGTGTATGTGTGTGAGTGAACACGTGTAAACGCTTTGCTCGAATGAGCTGCAAGTTGGTACGCATGCTGGAAGTCACCGTAGCACGAACTCTATTAATTTTCATGAATCTAGCCCTTATAGTTTTTTTACAGGGACGCACAGAAAAATTCTTTATCATTATGGCATATGGGACCAAAATTTTAAAAGTGCGTCTCATTCAATTGAGTAAAAAAATCATACACATATTATAGGTCACAGATACTCAATCTGTATAGATTTTAGAGAATCTAGAAGTTATGGGTTTTTTACAGGGATACAAAGAAAAATTATTTATCATTATGGCCTATGAGGCCAAATTTTATTTTTAAAAGTGTGATAGTGTCTAAACGCCTTATTAAACTGAGAAAAAAATTTGTACACATGTTATAGGTCACAGTTGCACCAACTGTATAGATTTTGGTGAATTTAGCACTTACAGTCTTCTTACAGGGACACAAAGAAAAATTCTTTATCATTAGGGCCTATTATGGGACCAAATTTTTAAAAGTGCGACATCATCTAAACGCCTTATTCAATTGAGCTGAAAATTTATATGAATATTATAAATCACTGTTGCACTAACTATAAGCATTTTGGCGAATCTAGCATTTATAGGCTTTATCTACAAAACTGTTAATTACTCAATGTTCGGAAAGTCGAGTGGAGTCACTCCAGATTTTTTAATTTTATATTTATTTTATATTTATTTTGATGCTGACCTCTGTAATGTAAAATGGGAAGTTTTAAACAAGCATTAATGTATTACAAAATTGGGTCTCAAGCGTTTTGTACTACATAGAACAGGTACACATTGGCGATATAAAATAGACTATATCTAAATAAATCTTACAAGCCCCATAGGTTTGTAATCTGGGTCTAAAACTGGACCATCTAGGGTATAATTAAAACTCTCTCTCATAGTTATTGACTCATGGCTTATAGAGTAATTTACCATCAAATTTGACCTTTTTTTGAAAATTTTCAACTTTGAGACCGTTTATCTACTAAAGCCAAGAGTGACCCATGCAATTTTAAATATTTTTAAGTTCTGTACTAAGGTGTGTAATTAACCCCATAATTATTTTTATGGGGCACTCATGGCTTTAGCAGATATTCAGACTGAAAACATGGAAAAAATCAACGAAATATGCACTTTTGAATGACCCTAGGCTTTAAAGCCATGAATGACCCACCAAACTGTTTATGCTAAAATGTACTTAGTATCAAGTAGTATCCGTATTTAAAAAATTGACATGGGTCACGCATGGCTTTAGGAGTAAAATGATATTAAAATGGCAACCTTTATTTACGGCCTCAGACTTTGACCCCCTCTGTAGGTCGAACAAATCAAATTCAGAAAAAATTAAATTTCACTTTTTCTTATCACAGTACTACTAACACATCCTGAAAGCTTCGGAAAAATTTAAGATGCCAACTATCAAACGTGTCCAACTTTTAAAAAAATGACTCTTAAACAGCAACTGGTGATAATAATATAGAATGTTGTAGGAAAAAAGTTTTGTAATTGTTACAACATACTAGTTTATATTGTTTTAAGAATAATTTACTCACAGAAGAGTTATTTAAAATAAAAAAGGTTTTTTTTTTTAATTTTTTTTTATTAACACAAATTTTTAATGATTATTTCGTACATTGTTTAATATTTACAAATTAATTTGAGTTAATGCTTTTGTAGCCCTCAGAATGAGTATAATTCACCTTTCATTCTTTCAATATGACTCAAAACCTTTTATTTTCATCAGTGTGACTTAAAATCTCAGACATACTGCGCCCTAAGTTTTTAGTTCCCCATCATACTATAGGTATGGGGAACTTAGGTAATCCTGAAAAATTTCGACCTCGGTTTTTTGACTTTTTTATACGTTTTCAGGTGTGAGGAATCCGAAAATAACAAAATTTGTATGGTGTCTGTTAGTGTGTCAGTCCGTTAGTGTGTCAGTCCGTTAGTGGGTCAGTCCGTTAGTGTGTCAGTCCGTTAGTCTGTTAGTTTGTTAGTCTGTTTACACGATATCTCACGAACAAATAATCGCAGAGGGCTCAGATCAGTTTTAAAATATTACTTTCGATACTGGCAAGAACCCTATTTATTTGCAACATTCGAATTAAAACACTTCGTAAGTTATTAGAAATTTACGATTTTCTTAATATGGGAGAATAGGACAAAAATTCACTTAAACGTGCATTAAATGGAAACTTTTTACTGTAAAAATGTCAGACCAGTTTTAAAATATCAGTTTTGATGCCGGAATGAACATCAGTAACTATAAATATGCTACTTTGAAATTTCGCAAGTTATTGGAAATTTACAAATTTCTTAACATGGCAGTATAGGGCAAAATTTCACATAAACGTCAGTTTTGAGCGATATTTTCAAGGTAAATATGTCAGACTATTTTTTAAATATTATTTAGGACACTGGCATGAACATTAATGACTATGAATTTTCCAATATGAAAATTTCGTAAGTTATTGGAAATTTACGAATTTCAACTCTTTCATGGTCATGAACGTGTATACACGGTCAGAGTTTTTTACTTCTAAATCATTTATTCATTGCTACGAATTTGCGAAATAGAAAACAATCAGTTTCTCAGTATTCCTGATAAAATTGTAATATTATTAGTACTTAATGACTTAAAAATATATAAAACACATTCCACTAAAATGGCTTTGAAACGAAAAAATTAAAAATGGCGTGACCATGAATGGGTTAACATGGCAGAATAGAGCAAAATTTCTCATAAACGTCAATCTTGAGGGATATTTTCATCGTAAAGATGTCAAAACACTTTTGAAATATTATTTAGGATACTGGCATGAATATCATATGATTTTTCCAATTAAAAAAATTAGTAAGTTATTTGGAATTTACGATTTACTTAACATGTCAGAATAAGGCAAAATTGAGCATAAACTTCCATTTTGAGGATCATAACTACATTTGACAACTTAAAAATTGCATTTATGATATTTCTTTGAACATGATTGAATACAAATATTCTAATAGGAAAATTTCGTAAATTATTCGTAATTCACGATTTTATCAACATAGCGAAATTGTAAATTTTCATGTAAATATGAATTTTGAGGATTATTGCATTGGAAACAGTAGCATGAAAACTAAACAACGGAATCGACCCTGATAAAATAAATTAATAGATTAGAATAAGATAAATATATTGAAGTGAACGGTGGATAGCCAAAAAGGCGGGGATTTCATTCTGTCACTGTATCAAGCTCTGGTCAAATTCATTTCTTTTAACATGATTATAATATATCTTCCACTAGAAATTTATAAGAACATATATATGATAGGGAACTGAGCAGAGTCCAACTATGCCAACTGGTTTAATTACTCTCCGACGGAAGTAAAACCTAAGAGAGAGTGGAAATTCCCAACTCCCCTTAAAAATAATTTAATTACTGTATTACTCATATAAATATATCATATTTATGTAATTTTAACATTTTACTTGAGTAATTATATAAATGATAATTATGAATGTTTTATAAATGAAATAGTATTTGAAATACCCAGTTTGATAAATCTGACGTAAAAGTTATTTTTATGAAATTTTAAGATTAAAATATATATTTGATTTTAAATAAACATGTATTTTAATAAATATTTCAATTTGATTTTAATAAATAATAATAATAATAATAATATATATATATTCTTTTTAATTACTATTTTAATAAATATTTTAATTTGAAACAAATTAAAATGAAAAATTAACAGATATTTGAATTTTAAATTTTAATAGGTATTAAAATTTCAAACAAATTTAATTTTAATTTTAAAATTATAGCAGATATTTAAATTAAATTAATTGTAAATGTTTAATTAAATTATAAGTTAACATAAAAATGTTAATATTTTTACAAAGCGATTGAATAATGACGCACCTGTTCATGCAGATGAAGTCAAAGTTTATTTCAGTTTAGCGAGGCAACAAGGCTGTAGGGTCATAGACCTTATATATAAGGTCTATGTGTAGGGTGATTTGGGGGGGGGGGTATAGAGATGCAACCAGGTTGATTTCCCCCAACCTCCGTTGGGTCCACCAGCGGCCGAGAGGTTCTACGCTCAAAGATAGTAGACGTGAGGTCCTCGGTTCGATTCTAGGTCAAGCTCGTCGACCTAGCTATTCGTCGTTTTCCGTGGTTTTCTGTGAAATTTGAGGAAAGATGGGCTAGCACCCCTTAAAAAGACCCCTCTCCTCCTCAGGCCTAGGACCTAATATCATAGTCAATCGGCACAAATACTCTACTTACGGTGAATCTTGGAAAATACCCTGAAAAGAGCTAAATTTCATAGAATCACGGAAAAATGGGTAACAAAAAAATCTTTAAAGGAAAAAGGGGTAATTTGCGAATTGCTACTTGCGAATTATACACTAAAAATGTCGAAAATTATGCTGTAGAACAAACTATGATTCGAAGTTATTTCATCTTTGATATTGATGATATATTTCACCGTCAGATAAAAATTTATTCTTCTAAGTGGCTGAATATTAGAATCATTCACATATTTTAGAATCTTTTCTTTTCTTTTCTTTTCTTTTTTTTTTTTTTTTTCCCCAAAATAACTTCTTCAGTTTTTGTATTTACAGTATTTTTCTAGAGTCAATAGTTAAGTGATTATTTTTTTTTAAATATCAAAATTTCCTTTTTCGTTTGAAACAATTTTGCGGTTTTTTTTAAATTTTATCTCGGCGTTAAAATAGTAGTAAATATACTTTCAAAAATTTTATGATTTTTTTATGATAAACGCATTGCATATCTAACTTGATGCAATTCCTTTTCATAGAATTAAAAATAGTTTTATGTGGCATATTGCAAAAAAATTGGTATAACACTGCCACCGACTGGGCAATAAACACCAGTATTGAATCGTTATGGTTAATCATAAGAGAAATCTCATATGGTTAATTTTTATATGATTCCATCTTGTAAAATGCATGAGAACACATACCAAGTAAATCTTGTAAAAGAGATGTCATAGTAGCGTGAACCGTTGGGGATCATTCATTAACATTTCCCCAAAAAATGTTTTTCATAACCAGCATATAATGTATGAAATTTATTTAATTAGTGTTGAGGATGCCGAGATATAGCTATTATGGAAAACGTTACATACAAGCGTCACAAGTCAAGTGATGTATCAAAATATTTTCGGCATTAGCTTACTTCAGAATTCAACAGCGCATACTAGGTTTCATGGATTTTCATGCATGCATTTCGAAAGTTAACTCAAATATTTGTGTCCCGTACAGACAAACACACACATCATTCAAATATGATCATAAGACATTTCAAAGTATGTAAATTTATCCAAAATTAGAAGTAGAAAAGTTGAACCAGCTATATTTATTTCTTACGAATGTAGGTAAAAATAAAATGACTGTTATAAATTTCTTAAAATTTTATTCGAAACCTTAATTTCGCGTACATGTGCGTGTGCGTATATGTATGTGGAGAAGCGCCAAAATCTCTCTTTGTCCTGGATGGTCCTATTTATGCTTGTGTAAAGCATTTTCATTTAAAATGAAAAACATATTACCAAACAAAAATTAATATGAACTGAATTGGACAAAATTAATAAGTAAGTAAATAGAATAACAAGTAATTAAAATAGAAGAAACAATTTTACAATTAAAATAAATATAAACTAAATGTTGTTAAAAGGTGATTTTTTTCATTTATGAAGATTATTTTTCCAATGACTTTTTTCCCGGGTGACTTTTTCCAGTAATGCGCTCAAAGCTGGTGAATGGGAAGTGCATGGTTCGATCCGAAGTCGCTTTCATCGACCTAGCCTTTCGGGGTTTTTCATATTCTCTGAAATTCACGTAAATTCAGGCTAGGACTCCTTAAAAAGACCCTAACGGAGGGCATTCCACCCACAGACCTAGGACCGTAGCGTAGTCAATCGTCCTTAAACCCTACAACCAAATATATATATATATCCCGCAGGACTTTTTCCTGGTGACTTTCTTCCCTCTTAACTGAGAAAATACACTAATTTAGAAGTTTACAAAATACGTAAAAAAATAAAATATATTGATAAGTAAACTAAAAATTGTAAAAGACTTGTTTTACAGACATAGAGTATAAGCAGCAATATCCCTTATTTTCCTTATGGAGACATATGCGTACTGTTTATTTTTTCACCAATTAAACATTTAAATATTAATTAATTTCTCTCCATTTCTCTCTCTCTCTCTCTCTCTCTCTCTCTCTCTATGTATGTGAATGTACATTATTTTAAAATAAATTGGTCACATATACTTTTTTTTATGTTATTCTTACATAACTATTATGTGTTTATCAAAGGAGTATATTTAAAAATACGCAATTTGTGTAGTGTTCCCAATTTGTTAATTATAGTAATATACACAAGTTAGAAGTAGAACGCTATTGAAATGAATTACAGAACAGTTAAACGTATGAAATACAATCTTCCTGTGTCAAACAGATATATTTTTCTTTATTTAATAGTATTGTTTTCCAGGAAATGACTAGTCAGTTTTCTCATCCTGTATACTTAAAAGCACTGTGCTTAAAAGTATTTCCAAATGTTTAACATTTGTTTCTTTTCTTTTTTTTTTTTTTTACGAAACTCAGCTACTATTAACTGCTTTCCAGTTTGTTTTTGTAACATCTGGTTTTATTTGCTTGCCTCTACGGCTGGCCCGATTACATTTTGGCACCTGTGCGAGCATCCATTTGAACGCTGACCCTTTCCTTTTCCTCATCTACCCTCCCTCAACCCCTGTTTTGTCCCTTTCCAAAGGAAAAGAAACATGTGACTGCAATTTTATATGTAATTTATTATGTATATCGTATATTATAAGGCTGCCAGCCGAAAGAAAATGTTATTTGGAATCAAGACTGACAAAAATTAACTTATACCTTTTTCATTTGTAATAATTTCAAAACTAAAGGTTGAAACAAATAAAACTGTCATGTTTGTATAATATCAAAGAGATGAAATGATACATATGGACATCTTTTATTTAATAATTCACTTTATTACACTCTATGAAGTAATTATTAAAAATCTACGTAAAACTTTCTTTTTAAACATAATATGATAAACATATACTTTGTACTGTATTATGATTTATTATATGATATAAACAAGTTATATTTTAATACATGAAATAAAACTATTTGTATGTTAGATCTAAGCAATTTTTTATAAAAATGTGTGTTCTGCATTGAGTTATTCCACCTTTATATGGAATTACTGCTTTAATGCGCAATGGCATAGTATTATGCAATGTTTTAATATAAATATCAACAATTTCTCTGTGCCAAATATCATAAATAATTTTTTCTAGTCCTTGCAGAGTTGTATGCTGCAGTTTTTTAATCCTGACCCCTTTTCCGCGCTTGTTTATAGACGGCTCTTTTTAAGTCTGATGAATGAGAAATTCTACGGTATTTTTTGTGGGATTTAACTTAACGGCTCTCTTCACTTACCGTCGCCGGAAGCACGAGCCAATGTTATTCTAAGGGAAAATTTTCTTTACAAATAACTTAGTAACTAATACATATTTTCAAATTCTGTTTTCACATTCAGAAAATTCCCAACTTTTAAATGGACAGACCGTTTTTAAAAATGTATTTTTTTTAATTTTTAATATTTTTTATTTTGAAATTGCAAAATGAAAAAAATTCACATATTGGAAATTCGTATTTTGCAGCTTCAAAATAAAATATAAAAAATTAAAAATAATAATTTTTTTAAAAAAGGTTCGTCAATTTAACAGTTGGGAATTTTCAGAATATGGAAACAGAATTAAAAAATATGTATTAGTTAATAAGTTTTTTGTAAAGAAAATTTTCCCATAGAATAACATTATCTTTGGCTTCCGGCAGCGGTGAGTGAAGAGGGCCCTTAAAGTTAAAAAAGATATGATTTCTTACAAAATTACAGTTGCTCATGGGATAGGATAGGTAGTTTTAACAATTTGAATCGAATAAACGCACGACAGATGCCCTTTAGTATGGTGCAATATAATCTTGAAATTCTATTTGCAGGAAAGTCTGAGATACCTTCAAAATAGTCGGTCAGGCGCCGTTTTTATAATGACCACGTTTTATTTCGAGTTTATTGATCCCTTGAGCATAAAAATTTTCCCGACTCATTGAAAATTTATGCACCTCCGTACCATAATGTACGGAGAATGTGTCACTGTTTTATGAATGCAATTTTCAATAATTCGGTCACATTTTTATCATCTTACTAGTTTTGTTTCTTAATTTGCCATCATCTCGCTTGGAGGGGCAACATTGCCGACTAAAGACACATTTTCCGTTCAAACAGTCAAAAATTTTTATATGATCCTAAAAATCATCTCCGGAATATTTCGTTAACATTTAATTAATTTGCCATCTCACGTATTAAAATATTTTTTTTATTTTCATTCTAAAATTAATACTTTTTGTGGCATCGTTAAATGCCTTATTCTTGCCATTTTTGAAATACTTTCTAAAATCATAATTTTCTTGAAAGTTGCGTTTTATTTTTAACACTGGGCTCAATCCTAAAGTGTACGTGGAGGGCGACGTAATAAAATATGTTCCAAAATTTGCTTTTTAAATGATAAAATCGGCGATTGCAAAAAGGGAAAAGGAAAATATTGAAGTACGGCCTTTTTTTTTTGGTCGCTTAGTGTATATATATTCTATAATTGATCATAGAAATACGGAATTATTATTGTTTTATTCTAATCGAAGGACTTAATTACTCATCTAAGAACTAAATGAATTAACAAAAATATAAATTTAATATTTCAATTAGCTGAGATTGTGCATTCATAATGGTTTCTGCTTTCGAAAGAGAAAAAAATTGTAAAATACTTTTAATGTTAAAAAAAGTTATTTTATACGAATGATTATCTATCTATCTGTCTATCTGTATACAGATAGGTAGATAGGTAGATATGCATATAAACTAGTTTATAAAAATATTTAATGACAAAGCCTAATTAAAAAAACTAATAGTTTATTTATAAAAAATATAATTTAGTATTATAATTAAGTTAGTTGAATTCCGTAATAAAATTATTTGGACTTTTGATTAAAATGCCTGTTTCATTGGCTGAGCGATTCTACTCTCCAAGCTGGTAGACAGTAAGTGGTGGTAAGTACGATCCCAGGTCATTGTCGTTGATTCTCATGTTCTGAATGGATATAACTTTTAATATAAAAGTTATTTTAATAAATAATTACATAAAAAATGCATAAAAAAATTCATTAATAATATAGTATTACTGAAAACTAATTTAATTATCAAACATTTTTTTTTTTTTTTTTGAACAATTAATTTAGATCAAATTACTGTTTGGGCTTTTAATTGAAAAATAATTTCGAAATACCTTGTAATATAAAAATATACCTTCCATTAATGTTTATAATAATAATATTAATAATGCAAAAAAGAAAGAAAATAAAGAACTTTTTTTGTTTGTTTGTTTGTTTATATAAACTAACCAACAATCTTAAATTAAAATATATATACAATTTTAAGAATTAAATTAGTCGAGCGTTCTCAATACTATTCTTTAGGCTGCTATTCGAAAACTGCGTTTCAAAAGACATTTACTTAAAAAAAAGGAAAAAAAAAAAAAAGACTTATTTCGGTTAATTATTATAGAAAAAAAAATATATCTTTAATCAAAAATTAATTTAATTATTAACAATAAATAAATAAATAAAAATAGCGATTTTTTAAAATAAATCTTTTTTTTGAAATTAATTATTGTTTTAAAAAATATATAATATACATTTACGAACTTAAGAAACTTTATTAATTAGTATTTTCATATAAAGTTTGCTTAAGTGACATTAAATTTGTAGTAATTAAAGTGTTATTATTAAAATTTCAATTATATGTCTTTTCATTTATACGTCCTTTTACGTCAGACCCTTGAAAGACGTATAAACGGGGCTTTACTGTATTATGAGGGGCTGGGGGGAAGGGGTGCAGAAGAGAAAGTTGGGGGAGAAAAATTATTGTTTGTGAATCACTTTGCTTTACATTTATAGGAAATTTTATATAAATACCCCTTATTCTTTATCAAAAATTGCAAAGAGGGTTACATTATCCGGTGAGAGCTAAGAGCCACATAGAAAAAAAAAAATATTTTTTTACCACCCTGTTATCGATATAATGAAAGTTTGCAGAAATATTACTTACGTAATTCTTACTGTAATGTTTTGTAAAAAGGTGCCAGTCTGTTTCTTTTCCTAAGTTTGTAAGCAAAAATTCAATGTAAATCTGTAAAAAAGTGATTCAAAAAGGAAATTTCTTCTTTAATACGTCTCTTTTGTTACCTCGCCCCCGTAGAAATAAAAAACTTCGCTCTTATTGATGTTTAGCATGTACTTTACAAATAGAAATTAAGAAAAAAATGCTCTTTTTTTCCACGCTTTTTACAATTGTTACTTGCAAAATACACGTGTGTTGCAAAAGTTTTGAAGGTTAAGGGGCAGAGAAAAACAAAATTATGTTTTTCATATCAAAACATTTTCTTTTTCTCCAGCCCTTAGAATCCCTTAAATAATTTTGTAAGCATATCTTTTACAAGCACTATTGTGGAAAGTGCCCTTTTTTACGCTATCCGGAAAAAAGAGCACTTTTCTTAATTATTACTTGTAAAATATTCGCTAAATATCAACGATAGCAAAAAAAAAAAAAAAAGTTTCTAGAAAAGGGGAGGGGGGGATGGGAAAGATTAAACAAAAAAATTCTATTTTAGAATAACCTTTTCCCCATCGTTTGTTAATAACCTCTTATCTAATGTCTGATATTAATAATACATGGAACATTCGCATACTAACTTAGGAACTGAAAGATACTGCGATACGTAGCTCTCTCTATAATTTTTCATAAACAATAAATGATATTTATACAAAATTTCGTATAAATAGGAAGCAGTGTGATTAAAAAACAGTCTCTCTCTCTCTCTGACACCTCCTCCTCCCCCCCCCCCCAAGTACTGTAACACTCACCTTAATTTTTCATTAAAAGTAGGTGATAGTTATTGAAATTTTAATTTAAATTGGTAACACAGTGATATTTATTCAATCATTTTTCTCTACCCCCCCCCCCCCCCAAAGTTGTAAAAAGTAATTTTAGAGGTGGAAAAGCTTCTTACGTGAAATGAAATAATACCCAGTTTCAAAATACTCCATGCGAATTCTAAATTATTTTAAATCTCCATCTCCTCTCTCTCTCTCTCTCTCTCTCTCTCTCTCTCTATATATATATATATATATATATATATATATATATATATATATTACTTTTTTTTTTTGTTTTTTCTTTGCGTTTCTTGTAACTGAATATATCTGTGTATATAATTTTTTATACATAAATTATAGTTTATAGAATCAGCATGGAACCTTATAAGTAACTGGTTATTCCCAAGATTTAAAATCCAATAAGTTTAAAATTTAAAATTTTGTAAGAGTAAAATTCCTCAAACGATTAAATATTGTTTAAGGAATACTTTTAAAATGATAATACTTTGAAAGTATTGTATAACTTCATACATTTTACAATAACTTTGAATATTTTTAATTTCATTTATTTTGACAATATTCATCACCTTTTGTTTCTTTAAGGAGCCCAAAAAATTTCCTGTATTGATCCCTAAGTATTCTAATTTACTTAAAATTTAAATAATATAGAAGTCCAAATAAATAAGTTCTGACTAATCCAATGATTATTTTTCGTAAGAAAATTATTACTGTGGGCTTTTATAAGGGATCATAAAGTTATTTTTAATTACATATTGAAATTGTCTTTCAAAATTAAGCTACATCAGTATTCGAGAGATTCTGCTGTCAAAGACGTGAGGTGCTGGGTTCGATCCAAGGTATGATTGCCAGCCTATTCCCTCAGAATTTTTCTTGATTTTTTCCGAAACATGCTACGTGCTAAGGCTCGTTAGAAAGACTTCCATGAAGGGCACTCCTAGGCTTAGGACCCTAAAGCAATTAATTACCCTTAACTCCAAACAAGACCTCACACCACTTTCAAAATTAAATATCTCTTCTGGTGTTTTGTTGATTAATATATATTACTTATATATATTAATCAACTTATTATCTTATATAGATTATCTTATATTACTTAATATTACTTATAAATAAGTAATCTACTTAAAGATACAAAACTCAATTCTGAGTCGATTTTTGCTACATTTAGTAGATGCATACCCCCCCCCCCCCTTCCTTCTCAATCAAAATTTCTAATACTGTTAAAAAGTAGAAGATTAATTTGACAGCCATATCCTTCTCTTTTGAGTCGTTTGTATATATTATTAATCATGCATTTAAATAAATTATCAATATCAAGAAGTAGTTTACTTAAGTTACTTGATGAAACTTGAAAATTTGGTTTATTAATAAAATTAATTTAATGTAAATTTCATTAAAATGATATATATATATATATATATATATATATATTAATGCTTTAACAAAAGAATATTGACTTGCTGAGAGTGAGAGAAAAATGAAGTAATAAACATAACAGTAAAAACTCTCTGAGAGGGGGTGGGGGGTGTTAAAGAGTTTCATGCGTGACCTTCGTAATACTCTAAGTGTTTCCAAGGTCACGATAGGGCAGATGATTTTCAGAGCAGATGGACAACATACCTAACTAAAACATCTTGCCTGAGGGCGTATCTTAGTTATCTGCTAATTGTTTTGTAGCTAGTTCCTTAAATTCGGGATGAGATAATCAACAAAAATTTAAAATGAAACATTTTAATGGACACATTTTAATTATAAGAAAAAATATAATAGATTACAAAAATTCTCATTAAAAAAAAGAAAAAACTTCCATTTTTCTGCAACCTCGAAATACATCTTGAGATTACAATTTGAAAAAGTATTTCCGGCTTTTATACAACTGTAAAAGGGTTCCAGAACTTATAAATAAAAATTTTTTATAAATCCAATAAGATGAAAATCAATAAATACATAAATACATAAAAATAAATAAATAAATAAAAACTCGAAACAATTGTTTCGGGCCTAAAATTGCACGCCGTTCGTCAGTCGAACAAAGTAGGCACGAGTGCTACAAACAAAGCGGCAATGCACAAAAATTAAAGAACTATTAAAAAAAAAAGTAATCTGCTAATTCTTTTTATGCTTAATAACAGGTATAAAACACTGAAATTAAATATGGTCTGTTTCCTCATTAGAGTTACGGGGATTCTTGACGACATATCGTCAACAACAACAAAAACATTTGTTATATATGGGAAAACTTGTTGGCAAAATTTGAAACACATTTAAAATAATCACAACCATTAAACTTCCTCTTGTTTTCAATAAATTCATTTGTTCTGTCTCTCTCTCTCTCTCTTTTTTTTTTTTTTTTTTTTCTTTCTTTATTCGGAAGCAAAAAGGTTAAAAAATGAACTAAATACAATTTTGGCATTTTCAAAAAGTTTAATAATTCAATTTTTTGAGAACAAAAGCAGATTTTATAGCTGGGAATTTATAATATGCCAATTGTTACCTAATTTTTATTTAACTAACTTTTTTTTTTTCTCTTTTATCCGTTAATAAAATGAGCACCTAATAGCACATATCCTTAAAATTAGCGAGTATTTTATAGCCAACTAATATTTGTGAAATATTGTATCAGACATATTGTAATAAAAAGAATAAATATTACAATTGAAGAAAAGCCTCATTTTTTTAAAAAGGTATTTTAATGTTTAATAATTACTTAAAAAGTTGTAAATACATATTATTATTATTTTTTATTTATAACATATTATTTTTTTAATAGAAATTTTTCTGTATTTTCATCGATCAAGCAGCGTTAAGGAGTGGCAAGGGTTTGAAAGCTGAAAAAAAGAATACTTCCTGTATGTACATTACATATATATAGCGCTTGAACGAAACATTTTTTAAGAAAGTGAAATTAGAAATGTTGGCGGAGTTGTACGTAACACAGCATAATTCTTGGTAATATTATACCAAGAATTGTGCTTGAACCACACATATAGCCTTGTAAAATTAAATGTAATAGAAAAAAAAAAAAAAAAATCCTTCGTTCAAGCACTATTTTGAAGAAGTGTGTAAAATTTCAGTAAAATCAATACATTATTTTTTGTGAAAATCGTACCAAACAATTTTCTGAGGGTTCAGGAAACCAAAGCTGAATTTTCCTAATTCTTCACTGAAAAATCTTATAAAATATTGTCTAAATATCAGTGTTTTATATAATCAAAAATTTATTAAAATTTATATTTCATATATATATATATATTTAAAGAAAGAAAAGGGGGGAGAATATGCGTTTTTTTTTTTTTTTTTTTTTTTTTTTTCAGCCTTCGAATCCAATGTAAAACCTTAATATTTATAATCTGCGTTACAAATGTACTTTCCTTATACTTATTGCTTTATAAACAATAGTCAGCTCAGTACGAAATCTGGTGTTAAAATTATAAATGGGATTTTTATGTAGTTTGTTATACTTAGGGAAAAGAAAGAAAGAAAAAAAAAAAAGCGGGATTTTTCTTATAATATTAATAATAATATTTCTTCTTTTGAAGTACTTTATCCATATTAACAGATTTCTTAAAATTACATTAGAATGCGTTATATAAAACTGCATTACATGAATTTGCATTTAAAAAGTGTAAGAGTTGACACTATAATATCAGAAGACAGCAAAAATAATTGAAATGTCAATTATAATTTTAAATGCTAAAAGGTATAAACAATTATTTATTAATATTTAAAATTCAGTATCAGCATGAATCTATTATGTTGATTTTCTATTTATTTATTTAATTTTTAAACAGAGATGTACAGGATATAACAATGACAGGAATAGCACATTCAGAAATTTGGAATATCTCAAAATCTATCTAAATCGGTTCTCTTCTGTTCTCTATGTATATACCATTTTTTTCTCCGGTCCTTATTTTTACTGTATTCTATATATATACATAAGAAGAAAGTATTGAATTCGTTAAAATTTTAGAATTCCAGTTTTCGACGGAGTTGCACGTTTTCGGATTTTTTGAATACGATTTAACTGTTTATAGAGAATGTCTCTCTGTGTGTATGTGCATCACAAATTTTGGGCACTGTATCTCGCAAACCAATGAACTAAATTTGACCGAACTTCGTATTTATTTGGATCCTAACCTATTCTGGCGCTGATAAGATTTGAGGATCAATCGCTCAACAGGTGGCGCTTTCATCCCCTTTATTTTATTTTATTTATTTATTTTTTCCCTAAAATTTTAACATGCAGTATAAAACAAAATTTCGTATAAATGTACTTAATGAGAGTTATTTTTAACTCATGATTGTAAAACGTATATACATTACTGATAATAGTAGTAAACTAGAGAAAAAAGTGTGTACCTGAGGTACA
Organism: Salticus scenicus; assembly: GCA_963930645.1. Classification (NCBI taxonomy): domain Eukaryota; kingdom Metazoa; phylum Arthropoda; class Arachnida; order Araneae; family Salticidae; genus Salticus; species Salticus scenicus. The sequence continues at coordinate 11,974 of CAWVNO010000876.1, read as the reverse complement.
TTGCTTCCCCCCCACCCCCCACTCCTGTGGGTACAAATTTTCAATATGGGTATCTTTCGAAAGAAATCATACATCTTTTTAAAACGCAATAGTTGAATCATAGATCTATGATAATATAAAACGAAGTTATCGATTATTATTATTATTATAATTTTTAAGACTGTCAATTGATAAATGAAAATCTTCCGTTGTCTATAAAATATTCTAAGAAATTCTAATTAGTTTTTTTTTAGCAGCTTTTTGCTTTTTTGTAACTAAAAAGCACAAAATAAAATTTAAGTAAAAAATCCTTTTTTTAAGTTAGAAGCTTTTTATTGTGAAGCCCTAAAAAGCATAAAATAAAATTTATTCCAGCAAAGACATGCTGTAAAGAAATGAAAGTTTCAAAAGTAAGAAAATTTTACAGAAAAATATAGGTACTTTCCTTTTGCAAGAGACGGAAATTTTTTAATGTTCAAAATATTTTAAAAAGCTTTCGAGACATTTGAAATTTCTGGCGTAACGAATGATTATACAAAAACTAATAACTAAGAATAATGGTCTCGAAAGCTTTTAAAAATATTTTGAACATTAAAAAACTCTCATCTCTTGCAAAAGAAAAGTACCTGTATTTTTCTCTAAAATTTTCTTAGTTTTGAAACATTCATTTCTTTATAGCATGTCTTTGACAAAATAAATTTTCTTTTATGCTTTTTAGGGCTTCACAATAAAAAGCTTCTAACTTAAAAAAAAAGGATTTTTTATTTAATTTTTTTTTTATTCACTACTAACATTTTATATGCAAATATCTACAACTGAAATTACGTTGTCTATTACATTTTTTTAGGCTCTGGGAGATTTAAAGCCTATATTCACTTTAAACATGTCTGTAGATTAACATTATTTGTCCATGTGCATATCGTTAAAATATGTTTTACTACGTATGTTTGGTCATTTTTGAGATAAAGTGTAAGAAACAAAATGGAAAATGCTCTTTAAAAAAAACATCAAAAAATATAATAATTAGTTATTTATATTTAAAAAGGTATAAATTTTAGATCGATTTCTCAATTTTTAATCTTTTATATTTTATTATAAAATAAATGAAAACTATGCTTAACCAGGGCAAAAGTGAAGCAAATCAAATAAATGACATATTGAATAAAAATTAATAAAACATCAGTAATAAATAAGATAATTACTTTGAAAAAATTTCCATTGCAACATCGTTACCAACAGTGAATGCTGGTTCAATTTAAATGCGCATCGGCCAACAGGTGGCGCTGCTCTACAGCGATTTCTGCAATTTAAGGGAAGGCTATATTTCAGAAACTACTGCACAGAATTGCATATAAGTTTATATGTAGATTCAACTTTACAAAAGTTAATGCCTTTCAACTTTTGGTGTCAACCACTCAACAGGTGGCGCTGTTACACAGCGATATCTGAAATTTAAGGAACGGATAAAGCTAATGTTCTATTGCATATAATCAAACAAAACTTGATATATGAGAAGAGTATTATTAGACATTATATTGATTCAAATTGGATGCTCATAGGCCAGTAGATGGTGCTGCTAGTCTGGAAATTTCCTCCATAACGGGAAGACTATATCTCAACTTGTACGTTATATACTTAACTGTACGAAACTTGACATGTGAGATAACCATTTTAAAAACGCATTTTTCACATGTTATTCATACACAATAAAACTGGACTTCTTTGAATATTTATTATTACTTTTCCCCAAGATGAAAATCGTTTGCATGCATCATGTTAGATAGTTTTAATAAATTATTTGTCCTTAATAAATTTGTTTAGGAAAATATAGAAGAAAGTGTTGTGGTAGCCACAACATACTAGTTTTTAATTTATTGGAAAGAGTATATTTTATTCTGTTTTTACAGACAATAAGAACGGTAAAAGAAAAGCTGATTCTTATATTTTGTGAATTAGTTACATTAATTATTAGTTTAACCATGACTTTAATTCAGCTCAGTTATAAAATGTTCTTATAATTCAGCTAGGATAAAACCTGAGTTCAATAGTATTTGTTAGCGATGAATATAGTTAAAGATGGACTAGGTTACTCATAATGCTGGTGTTTATCCTAAATGTTACTCTAAAAGACGGTAGCTGGTATTTAATGTGTGTGTCATTTATAGAATATATACGAATGGAAGGTTAAAGACATAAATTTGTCTTTCCTTTATTTATATCTGTAATTTATTATTATTTTACAAATATTCTACGTATCACAAAGCCTTGAGTTACTTTAAAATAATTGGAACTAGTATATTATACTCTGTTTGTACAGATAATAAGAACAAAAAAAAAAAAAATAAAATAAAATAAAATAAAGAAAGAAAAAGAAAAGCTGATTTTTATATTTTGTGAATATGTTGCATATATTATTAGTTTAATCACGCCTTTAAGACAGCTGAGTTATAAAAATGTTCTCATAACTAAGCAAGGACTAACCTGAGTTCAATAGCATATGTTAGCTACCAATATAATTAAAGATACAATACGTTACTCACGATGTTAGTGTTTCTTCTAAAAGTTACTCTGAAAGACGGTGGCTTGTATTTAATGTGTGTGTCATTTATAAAATGTATACGACAGAAGAATAAAGAATGTACTTTGTCTTTTCTTTACTTATATTTTTAATTAATTATTATTATAAAACTTTGTAAGATTTCTCTGTATCAAAAACCCTTGAGGATGAAAATCGTACATTATATTATGTTTATTGAGACGATGAGAACTGTGAAAGAAAAGCTGATTTTTATATTTTTTGAATTAGTTTTATTTATTATTAGTTTAACCATGACTTTAATACAGCTGAGTTATAAAAATATTGTCATAAATAATCTAGGATAAAACCTAAGTTCAATAGCATATGTTTTCTACCAATATAATTAAAGATAGAGTAGGTTACTCACATTGTTAGTGTTTCTTCTAAAAGTTACTCAAAAAGACGGTAGCTGGCATTTAATGTGTGTATAATTTATAGAATATATACGAATCGAAGATAAAGAATGTATTTTTTTTTTTATTTATATCTAGAATTTATTATTATTATATATCTTTGTAAGATTTTTTCGTATTAGAAACACTTGAATTATTTTAAAGTTATTGAAAATAGTATATTTTGCTTGTACAGACAATAAGAATGGTAAAAAAAAAAAAAAAAAAAAAGAAAAGAAAAAGAAAAGAAAAAGAAAAAGACAGAAAGAAAAGCTGATTTTTATATTTTGGGAATAAGTTGCATAAAATAATAATTTAACCATGTTTTTTCGACAGCTCAACTATAAAATGTTCTCATAATTAATCTAGTATAAAACCTAAATTCAATAGCATATGTTAGCGTCCAATATAACTAAAGATGGAATTAATTGCTCACAGTGCTAGAGTTTATTCTAAAAGTTGCTCTAAAAGACGGTAGCTGGTACTTATTTAATTTGTGTGTTATTTATAGAATATATCCGAACAGAAGAATAAGATCGCACTTTCTCTTTTTTTATTTATATTTCTAATTTAATATTACTATTATTATATATTTTTCTAAGATATTTCCGTATCAAAACCCTTGATTATTACTTTCTTCTATCTTCAATAGAAGAAAGTATTGGATAAAAAAAAAAATTTATTTCCGGTTTTCGACGGATTTACACGTTTTAAGAGGTCTAGAACACGATTTTATCATTTTTAGAAAATGTCTATCTGTCTGTTTGTGTGTGTGTGTGACAAAAATTTTGTGGTAATTGTATCTCCAGACCTACTGGTCAGAATGCCATACAAATTTATATGTAGATGTACCTTGACCTAAATTAAGGCCTATCGACTTTTGGTGTCAACCGTTCAACAGGTGGCGCTGCTATACAACGATTTCCGCAGATTAAGAGAAGGCTATATCTCAGATTCTATTGCATGTAATGAAACAAAACTTGATATGTAAGAAAGTCATTATGAGGTATTATGCTGGTTCAATTTAAATGAGCATCGGCCAACAGGTGGTGCTGCTATACAACGATTTCTGCAATTTAAGGGAAGGCTACATCTCAGGAACTACTGCACAGAATTGCATATAAGTTTATATGTAGATTAAAATTTACATAAGTTAATGCGTTTCAACTTTTGGTGTCAACCGCCCAACAGGTGGCGCTGCTACACAGCGATATCTGAAATTTAAGTAACGGCTAAAGCTAATGTTCTATTGCGTATAATCAAACAAAACTTGATATATGAGAAGGGGATTATGAGACATTATGTTGATTCAAGTTGCATGCTCATAGGTCAGTAGATGGTGCTGCTATTCTGGAAATTTCTTCCATAACGGGAAGACTATATCATAACTTGTACGGTATATAACTGTACGAAACTTGACATGTGAGATAACCATTTTAAAAACGCATTTTTAAGATGTCATTTATACACAATAAAACTGTATTTCTTTGAATATTTATTATTAGTTTTCCTTTAGATGAAAATCGTTTGCATGCATCATGTTAGATAATTTTAATAAATTATTTGTCCTTAGTAAATTTGTTTAGGAAAATATTGAAGAAAGGCTTGTGTTGGTCATAACATACTAGTTTTTAAATTATTGGAAAGAGTATATTATATTTTGTTCTTACAGACAATAAGAACGGTAAAAAAAAAAGCCGATTCTTATATTTTGTGAATTACTTGCATTAATTATTACTTTATCCATGACTTTAATACAGCTCAGTTATAAAATGTTCTTATTATTCATCTAGGATAAAACCTGAGTTCAATAGTATTTGTTAGCGATGGATATAGTTAAAGATGGACTAGGTTACTCATAATGCTGGTGTTTATCCTAAATGTTACTCTAAAAGACGGTAGCTGGTATTTCATGTGTGTGTCATTTATAGGATATATATACGAATGCAAGTTTAAAGACCGTACTTTGTCTTTTCTTTAGTTATATCTGTAATTTATTATTATTATATATCTATTCTCCGTATCACAAAGCCTTGAGTTATTTTAAAATATTGGAAATGGTATATTATACTTTGTTTGCACAGACATTAAGAACGGTAAAAAAAAGCTGATTTTTATATTTTGTGAATAAGTTGCATAAATTATTAGTGTAACCATGTCTTTAGGACAGCTCAGCTATAAAATGTTCTCATAATTATCTAGGAAGAAACCTAAGTTCAGTAGCATATGTTAACGATGAATATAATTAAATATAGACTTGGTTACTCACAGTGCTGGTGTTTATTCTAAAAGTTACTCTAAAAGACGGTCGCTGGTATTTAATGTGTGTGTCATTTATAAAATATATATAAGCAGTAGAATAAAAATTTGTACTTTTTTTTTTTTTTTTTTTTTAATTAATTACGATTATATACCGTTGTGAGATTTCTCTGTATGAAAAACCATTAAGTTATTTTTAAATAATTGGAAATAATATATTATTTGTTTCTGAAGACAGAAAGGTGAAAGAGAAGCTTATTCTTATATTCTGTAAATATGTTGCATATATTATTAGTTTAATCACGCCTTCAAGACAGCTCATTTATAAATTTATTCTCATAAATAATCTAGGATAAAACCTAAGTTCATTAGCATATGTTTTCTACCAATATAATTAAATATAGATTAGGTTACTTTACAATGTTAGTGTTTCTTCTAAAAGTTACTAAAAAAGACGGTAGTTGGCATTTAATGTGTGTATAATTTATAGAATATATACGAATGGAAGATAAAGACTGTACTTTGTTTTTTTTCTTTATTTATATCTGTAATTTTTTATTGTTATATATCTTTGTAAGATTTCTTCGTATTAAAAGCACTTGAGTTATTTTAAAATAATTGAAAATAGTATATTTTGTTTTTACAGACAATAAGAATGGTAAAAAAAAAAAAAAAATAGAAAAGCTGATTTTTATATTTTGTGAATAAGTTGCATAAAATAATAATTTAGCCATGTTTTAAGATAGTTCAACTATAAAATGTTCTCATAATTAATCTAGTATAAAACCTAAATTCAATAGCACGTGTTAGCGCCCAATATAACTAAAGGTTTAATAGGTTACTCACAGTGCTAGTGATTATTCTAAAAGTTACTCTAAAAGACGGTAGCTGGTCTTTAATTTGTGTGTTATTTATAGAATATATACGAACAGCAGAATGAAGATCGTACTTTGTCTCTTTTTTATTTATTTTTGTAATTCATATGTATTATATCTTTGTGAGATTTCTCCGTATCAAAACCCTTGATTAATTTTATATAATTGAAAACAGTATATTACATTTTGTTTGCACAGTTTATAATAACGGTAAAAGAAAAGCTGATTCTTATATTTTGTGATTACAATGCATAAACCAAAATAAGTTGCATTATTAGTTTAACCATGCCTATAGGACAGCTCAGTTATAAAATGTTGTCATAATTAATCTAGGATAAAATAGCACATTCAATAGCACATGTTAGCTACAAATATAATTAAAGATGAAATGGTTTACTCACAATGCTAGCGTTTATTCTAAAAGTTACTCTAAAAGACGATAGCTGTCATTTAATGTGTGTGTCATTTATAGAATATATACGACTAGAAGAATAAAGAGTGTATTTTGTCTTTTCTTTATTTATACCTGTAATTTATTATTATTATATTTCTTTGTAAGATTTCTGCGTATCAAAGCCCTTGAGTTATTTTAAAATAATTGGAAATATTATATTATGTTTCTACAGATAATAAGAACGGTGAAAGAAAAGCTGATTTTTATATTTTGGTATATGTTGCATATATTATTAGTTTAATCATGCCTTTAAGACAGCTGAGTTATAAAAATGTTCTCATAATTAAGCTAGAATAAAACCTAAGTTCAATAGCATATGTTAGCTACCAATATAATTAAAGATAGAATAGGTTACTCACAATGTTAGTGTTTGTTCTAAATAAGTTACTCTGAAAGACGGCAGCTTGTATTTAATGTGTGTGCCATTTATAAAATATCTACAACAGAAGAATAAAGACTATACTTTGTCTTTTCTTTACTTATATTTTTAATTAATTATTATTATATGAATTTGTAAGATTTCTCTGTATCAAAAACTCTTGAGGATGGAAATCGTACATTATATTATGTTTCTTCAGTTAATAAGGACGGTGAAAGAAATGGTGATTCTTATATTTTTTGAATTCGTTGTATTTATTATTAGGTTAACAATGCCTTTAAGGCAGCTCAGTTATGAAACGTTTTCATAATTAATCTAGGATAAAACCTAAGTTCAATAGCATATTTTAGCGACCAATATAATTAAAGATGGAATTGGTTACTCACAATGTTAGTGTTTGTTCTAAATAAGTTACTCTGAAAGACGGTAGCTTGTATTTAATGTGTGTGCCATTTATAAAATATCTACAACAGAAGAATAAAGACTATACTTTGTCTTTTCTTTACTTATATTTTTAATTAATTATTATTATATGAATTTGCAAGATTTCTCTGTATAAAAAACTCTTGAGGATGGAAATCGTACATTATGTTTATTCAGATAATAAGAACGGTGAAAGAAATGGTGATTCTTATATTTTTTGAATTCGCTGCATTTATTATTAGTTTAACCATGCCTTTAAGATAACTCAGTTATAAAACGATTTCATAATTAATCTAGGATGAAACCTAAGTTCAAAAGCATATTTTAGCGACCAATATAATTAAAGATGGAATTGGTTACTCACAATGTTGTTGTTTATCCTAAAAGTTACTCTGAAAAACGGTAGCTGAAATTTAATGTATGTGTCTTTTATAGAATGTATACGAATGGAAGGATACAGACTGTACTCTTTTTCTTGATTTGCAATAGTAAATATTTGCTTTTGTTATTATGTATTTTTGTAAGATTTCTACATTATAAAAAAAAAGCTTTGATTTATTTTAGAATAATTATTAATGGTATATATTTTTAGAGCAGAAAATAAGACTGCTAAAAGAAAAGCTAATTCTTACATTTACATACATTAGTAATAATTAATAAGATTCTTAAAAAGGATTTTTATTTTGCTTCTAACTATTTTCTCTGGATTTCTTTTTTTTTTTTTTTTTTTTTTTTAAATCTTTACTAAAGTAAATTAAATTTGTTAGATGGAGTACTTTAAAGTTAACTACTTAGTTCTTACTTTTAGTAACCAGCCTTAGTTCTTTTTTTTTTCCTAGTTTGTTGAGCCAGTTTGTTCATTCGTTACCCTCAAGCATAATTTACATCTTTTTTGTTGAAATTTTACAAGATTTTTTTATTTTATTTGTTTGTTTGTTTGTTTGTTCATTTGTTTTTATTTTTATTTATTTATTTTTATTAATTACCTTGTTTTTACTATTTTCTGAATACTAATTTATAACAATAGTTTACAACTCAGTAACGAAGAAATTTAACTTTTTAGGGGGGGGGGTGTTTTAATAGAAGGTAAATGCAACACACCTTCTAATTAATTAATTAATTTTTTTTTACATAATTTCATTATCCCTCCCAACCATACAGCGAAACCACACCACCCATCCTCTGTAATCGAACATATGCCCACCCAAATTCCATCGTTTTTACTGTCTTTATTTTTATTTTATTTTATTTTATTTTATTTTATTTTTTTGTTAACATATACAAAAGTGCACTTTTTTATGTTACTGACGGAGAACTGATTATGTATACAAAAAAAGAATATAAGAAGTTTTTAGGAAAATTCATTTTAGCAGTGACAGTGATCAATTTATTAATATTCTAATTTTTATGCTTTGAAGAGCATACATTAGTTCGAAATAAGTGGTTAATAATGATGTTCTCTATGCAACGAAATATTTATGTATATATTTACATATTTATATAGTTTTTCATATGATTCTTGGTTATATCTGCTGCAATGTTTGAAAAGGCTTTCAATATATATAATATATATATATATATTATATAAGATAAAATTTAAATATAGCAGGGAGTAAAACTTGAATTATTAAATAAATAGAACTAGAACAAAGTTTATATAAACCAAAGCGTAAATGCAGCAAAAGGAAATATAAAACTACAATAAATAAGCAAAATAATTGAAGCCAGATAAAAATTTAATCCCAAAACACATGAGGGCCATCATCAGGGGAGCTCCACATGTAGGGAAAGGAATATGAGAAGTTTCTGATGAAACGCTGGTATTTTAACCAAAACACACGTTTCTAGCTCCCAACATCTCACAGCTGGAAGCAAGACCATACAGCAAACGAATTTTAATTAGTAAAAAGCATAAAAAGCAATTAAATTCAGAAATCAAGCACAAAATATAATACATGAATATAAAATACAAGAATATAAATAATACAAGAATATATAAATACATACATGGACAAAGTGGATTAGTCATTAGAAAATGGAAAATTGAAAAACACCTCCACCCCCCTCATTATAAACATAGAACCCGTTTCAGCTAATAGGGCCACTTATCAGCACTTAAATGTCGCCCAAAATGGAACAACAAACCTTAAGTGGGATTGTCATCAAGAATACTAAAATGTTTATTCATTAAAATAACAGGATAGCTGTTAACAGTTAGTATGTTTTTGATATTTTTCATAGTCAGATTCAGGTCTAAATTTTTATTGCAAATCATTTTAATTCTGTGTATTTGGGTGAACATAATATTTTTAAAAACTTTATGACTAATACAGGAGAACCAATTTGTTAAATTACAAACTTTAAAGTTAAAATCTTGCCTTTTATCATAAATCCCAATAAACCAGTTATTATCTATTTTTTAAATTTTAAAATCCAGGAAAGAAGTTTGGTTTTCAGAGTCAGTTCGGTTTAAGACGAGATCGGAGGGATAGATATCAGCTGCATATTTCGCAAAATCAACACAGTTTATTGCAATTACGTCATCAATACATCTGTAAAATTTAATATCTTTGAATTTTCTTTTGAACATAAACAGAAAAAATGTTGGCGAAGGCACTCGAGTAACTTGTTCCCATCGGGATACTGAGAATTTGTAAAAAATAATTAACACCGTTAAACAAAACATTTTTGAAGATGCAAAATTTAATAATGTTAATCCAGTAAACTTTTTCGCAGTCTATTACATGATAAAATTCTTCGTAAATATTTTCAAAAATTTCTAGAACCAAGTAATGTGGGATACTACGAAAAAGGTTTTCAAAATCCTAAGTATTAATTTTAGAAATATTTTCTGAATTTTCTTTAAAATATTTTTAAATTGGATAATTATTTTTAATGATACTGCAATTATCGCCTGACTCTAAAGCGTTTAAGATATTATTGAGTAAATAAAAAAGTTTTTTACCGGCCTTGTAATTACAAGCAAAATTACCACAAGTAACGTAACGAAATTTAACATTAATAAATAGGTATGGAAAATTAAAACTGTTTCTATTTATATTGAGTTTTTTATCAAAAGCCAATACCCTTTTTCGTATAATAAAGAGGGAGTCATTTAATTTTTTGTAGGGACAATTACCGGAATACTGTTTGGTAAGTAACATCTTGTAAAAAACTTTGCAAAAAATAGCAAAAATATTCCCAGCTTTGTCAACGGTGGCTATAATAAAATTTTTCTTTAAGTTTTCAATATTTTCTTTTAAGTCTGTATTGTAATCTTCTTCGTCAGAAATTTCTCATATTCCTTTCCCTACATGGGGGAGCTTCCCCTGCTGAAGGCCCTCATGTGTTTTGGGATTAAATTTTTATCTGGCTTCGATTATTTTGCTTATTTATATTTATTATATATATATATATACTTCTTTTCATTTCTACGTATAAAATTGCGTAAAAAATGAAATAATAAATAAGTGACTAAATTCAATAATCTATCAATTAGGCTTTCGCGGACACCATTAGGTAGAATTTAGTTGTGTAATAAAATAAAATTAAATATATTTATGTATCAAGAAATATCATTTCAAAACAAACGAAGATACTGGCAAAAGTTACTCGCATTGCATTTGGTTAGTCGATGTGTTCAAACAAAACTTTTCAGCGGAACAAAACTTTTCAACGGAGACCTTTTTCACCCTTGAGCATTAATGTACGATTTCGTTCGCTAGTTCTATAATAGCAAATTACTGATAAGGATATGCCTAGTTATGTAATCAAAGATGCTAATAGTAATTCTTTCTTTCTTTATTATAATTAATTTATGTTATTTTAAAGATGAAGTAAACTGAAAGCACACCTGATTAGATGAAAGAATTGAATATTTACACCTATATTATTTAAATGCATCTAAAAAAAAAAAAAAAAGAAAAAGAAAGAAAGAAAGAAAGAAAAAAGGAAAAAAATAAATTGATCGAGATTTGACCACTGCGCAATACCAGTAAAAACTAATAAACAGCATTAGAGATTTTCTTTATTGTAATTTAAAAAAATCTTTTATTTTGAGTGTAAATAAAGCTTTTTTTATGTTAAAATTTACAAACTTTTAAAATTTCTTGATTTAGAGAAGAATTATTCTAATTGTATTCACGAAGGCCGAAGTTTTATGTAACTGCCAAAAAGCAACTAGAAAATACAAAATATTGAGGAAACCTCTAACCTAGCAACCCTGAAAGCTTGAGAAACTTAAACACACTAGGGTTGCCGCGTTTGTACGCGACCGCTTTAGCGAGTAACCGCCGGGAAAGTGTCTGGGTTTGAGGATGCATTTTTACACACCGTCAGATGGCGCTAAATAAACACACGGGTTATATATACACACGGTGTGTGTTGATAATTGCCCAATAACGCATCTCCGAGTAACTTCAAGAAAAATAGTGCAGAGCATAGAAAAAACCTTAAAAAACGTCGTGACATGCTTAAACAAACCGAGTAACCAGCAAAAGTTACTCGCATTGCATTTGGTTACTCGGTGTGTTGGTGTTTAAACTGCTTTAGTTACTCGAAAGGGAGGGTAAGACAACGCACACACACACACACAAACATCTTATTTTATTACATGTATAGATGTATCTTAGGTTT
>CAWVNO010000875.1:0-32618 GCA_963930645.1 Salticus scenicus | reverse complement strand
AAAAGATTATTTTATTTTTCATTTGCCCCCACTACCCCCCTCCCCACTTATCAATTATAGGTAACTTTCACTATAATTTTAATAAAATGCAAGTGATACTCGTACAAAGTTTAATATAAATATGTAGCATGGTGATATAAAAACAAACATTTTCTTCACTCTGCCCCCCCCCAGCAATTCGTACAGATATGTGTAGACTCACTGTAATTTTTCATAAGCAGGAAGTTTTATATATACAAAGTTTTTATTTTTAATCGATTATACGGTAGTTTAAAGAATAATATATTTTACTTTTATCTGCGCCCCCCCCCCCCGATGTGTAATACACTCATTGTGATCTTCATAAAAAGTAAGTGATAGTTATAGAATATATCATTAAATCGATAAAATGGTGATATAAAAAATAATTTTACTTTCCTCTGCCCCCCGCCCTCTTTAACCCCCCCCCCAAAGTACGTCTGACACTTAGAGTGATTTTTTCACAAACTGTATGTTATTATACAAAGTTTCTGTTTAAATCTATAATTGGGTAGTTTAAAGGAAAATATATTTTATTTCCATCTAACACTCTTGCCCCCCCTCCCCCCAACTATATAATAGACTCATTGTAATCTTAATAAAAATTAAGTGGTAATTATAGAATATATTATTAAAATCGCTAAAATGGTAATGTAAAATATCAATTTATTTTCCTCTGCCCCCTTCCTAACCCCCCCCCCCCCTCCAAGTATGTTTGACACTTATTGTAATTTTTTCATAAATTATGCGTGATTATACAAATTTTTTTTAAATCGATAATTGGATAGTTTAAAGAAGAATATATTTTATTTTTATCTGCTCCCCCTTGCCCCCCCCCCAGATATATAAATCACTCACTGTTATCTTCATAAAAATTAAGTGATAGTCATAAAATGTATCATTAATTCGGTAAAATGGTGATATAAAAAAATCATTTCGTTTTCCTCTGCCCCCCCCCCCCCAAAAAAAAAATATGTCTGTCACTTACTGTAATTTTTTCACGAATTATACGTAATTATACGGTTTTTTGAATCGATAAAAGGGTAGTTTAAAGATAAAATCGATAAAAGGGTAGTTTGCATATCCCCCCTTGCCCCCCCAGTATATAATGCACTCATTGTGATCTTCATAAAAAGTAAGTGATAATTATAGAATATATCATTAAATCGGTAAAACGGTGCTATAAAAAGAAAAGATAATTTTATTTTCCTCTGCCCCCCCCTCCATCCCCCCCCCCCAAGTTTGCCTGCCACTTACTGTCATTTTTTTCACAAGTTGTACGTGATTATACAAAGTTTCATTAAAATCGGTAAGAGTTTTTGTAAAAACAATTATTTTCTTTCGATCTGCTCCTGCCACCCTCCCCCCTCCTCCCCGAGATATATATTAAATGAATGTTGTACCAAATCAATTGAAATTTCTAAAAATGTAGTTTGAAAGTCATTTTTTAAATTTATTATTTGATATTTATTATTTTGCGATTTGCGAATTGTAAAAGTGCCCTTTTTTCCGGGTGCCCTTTTTTCCGGTGCCCTTTTTACCGGTGCCCTTTTTTCCGGGTGCCCTTTTTTCCGGTGCCCTTTCTTCCGTGCCCTTTTTTCCGGGTGCCCTTTTTTCCGGTGCCCTTTTTTCCGGGATCCATTTTGCACAGTTATTCTCCTTTCTGTCCTTTTCTTCTTCTACTTTCCTTTTTATATTTCAGACAGAAATAATATTTAAAATGAGTTTGAGTTTGAATTGCTTTTTCACGCTCAAGTTCGTGTAAAAAACGAGTTTCGCTCAACTCAAGTTCATAATTTAAAAAACGAGCGAAGTTCAACTCAAAACTCAAAATTTTTGAGCTACGCTCATGAACGCGTTCGTGCACAACACTGATAGCGATACATCGTCGCTGGTTTACTATATGCTCACAGTACTGCTTTTTTGCACATTTCTTGACATGAAAACATGATTGGCTATTATGCAACAAATTTTCATGCTTCATCTGCCTTTGCAGTGAATCGCAGCTTCTACAATTCAGTTTATATTGCCATCCGAAAATTTAGAACCCCGTCCCCCCTTCATGGAGGCACACCTCCCAGGCCTAGGCAACACCGGCTAGACTAGTGAAAGCCTCCATGCGGATTTTCACAGTCACGATATGTATTCCGACTTTTCTTCTTGAAGAAACATCAAATATGGGATTGAAATATATCAGCTATTTAAATTGCTCTTGTTTTGACCAATCGTACGGAAATTTCCTTTTGTATAATGTATTAAATGTGTATGGAAAGACGGAATGAAATATTTATGCATTTCTTGTATCATTTAACTCTATTTTTTTTTTAATTAATTATTTCTGGCGAAGTTTAAATTAAGAGAACTAATAAATAATCCATCTATCTATAATAATAAAAGAAGATGTCTGTCTGTCTGTCTGTCTGAGCATCTATACGTTCAGCCCCTACTGAACGCAGAACTACAAAATTTGACATACGGGTGCTCAGAAGCCTGCCCGAGGGGATAGTCAAAACAGAATTTAAAAATTTTAATTAGTTGCGGAGATATTAATTAAAATGTAGACCTATGTCTTAATCAAAAAGCGATCTCAACAGGCAGACGATTTTCTAAGCGGTCTCGATCGGAAACAAAACACATACGAGACAACTGTCTGTGATGTCTGTGATGAAAACGGAAATGGTTGTAATCAATTAAGATATCATGTGTTTTATACTGGGGGGAAAAATTGCAATTTTCAATTTTTTTCAAATTTTCATTCACGTTACATTTGAATTAATATTCGGCCTAGACAGCATATTATAAAGCTACTGTTCAATTTTCATGAAAATATATGAATAATTAAAAAAATGACATATTTATTGGAAAAAGGATTGTCGTCTTTTATTTTTTTGCAGTATTTGCAGTAGTCGAAATTTCGTAGTATGTAGTTTTAATGCCCGATAATTCGATTGTGAATATTTTTGAAAGAGTACGATTATTAGAGAGGGCTTGAGGAACAGGGAAAAAAGGCAAAAAAAAAAAAAAAAAGAGTTGCAGCGTTTGAAATTGGTTGGCATATTAAGATTTTAAGGCAAGGTATTTGGTTTTCTTTTTTATCCCAGCTTCTAATTAAAATAATTTCATAAGTAATACATCATTTGAAAGCTTTGTTGATTTGGAATTGAACAGTAGATTACAGAAATTTCTACCGCCAGATGGCGCTGAAATATTTTAAAATTTCAATATTTCAAATTCTAATTATGATTATATAATTTTTAATACATCATTCGAAAGATATTTTAAAGTTCTTTTATATTATCGAAAGTATTATTCGAGATTTTACCCGATTTACACGTTTTAAGGTTTCCTTTTTAGGTTTTCTTTTGTATCTCAGCTACTAATTAAAATATTTTCATAAGTAATACATCATTTGAAAGCTTTGTTGATTTGGAATTGAACAATATATTACAGAAATTTCTACCGCCAGATGGCGTTGCTATATTTTAAAATTTCAATATTTCAAATTCCAATGAGCGAGGAAGGTGTTGTAAGTTCTAAAACGGGGATAAGGCGCCGCAGGCGCCACCGAGCGGGACTTAGCTAAAGTTAGAAATTTGAAATATCAGCGCCGAAGGCGCTACCGCACGGGAGTTTACTGCGATTTAGATAAGCTATTTTCACGATATATCAATAAGCTGTTATTAGACCTGATACGGGAAAAAGGCGCCGCAGGCGCCACCGAGCGGGAATTTCGTAAAGTCGGATTTTTCAGGGATCGCGAACCAGCTGGTCGCCGAAGGCGGCTAGTTAAGAATAAAAATAATAAAATCTCTGATGAATTTCAATGATAATTTGTTTAAAATCATTTTATTTATTCAGGAAATACTCATAGTATTATCGTTTATTATTATTTTTTTTTTCACACCATTAATTATATTGTTAAAAAGTGTTGAAATTATATTTATCAATTATTACCTTTACTTCCTTTGTGTGACGTCACTGCTATGTAGTTATGACGATATTACTACGTCACTGTTTGTATCATCCTTTCAATGTATGCGCACGCACCGAGAAGCGCACCTGTTTTATTCAGATGATGTTTAATCGTTGTCGAGGGAAAGACGTTCCGGCTTGGATGAAAACCAATGTTTAGTTATTGAGTCGACGTCGAGCTGTTATGTGAGAGACAGACGGTCTTCTCCGCTCGTAAAATATGTATATGTTAGTGTTTCTGTAATGTCCCTTTTCTTTATTTAATAAATGTCGTAATGTTATACTGGTCTGTAGCCGTTTCCCTATATTTTTGGGGGCTCGACCTATCCCGTTAAATTTTACCCCTAGATGGACGTTACTAACGGAAAAGCCGCTATTTTGTTTTCAACACAGTAGCGTGAAGACGAATGTTTCATTTATTTTTTTCTTAATAAAATGACTGACGAAGTATCCTATAGTTGATAAGACGTTTGAATAATATTTAATAGACGTTCTCAAGTGTTCTTCATTTTATCTTGAAATGTTCTTCGTTTCATCTAATGGACGTTATTCCATAACGGACGAAATTGTCCGTTTTTTTTTTAATGAAATACCAGAGTTGCAAGTAATATTATTTTATATGCCAACATCATGCCGATGACTTGGAGTTTTTCAGTATTAGTGCTCCCTTCTTCATGATCGACGTATTCTTGTTCTTAAAGTGCTTCATTTCCGAAGTGATTCTATTTCAGGTTTTGTTCCTGATGTTTTTTTCCTACCTTCGTTAGCTGCAATAACCATCGCTGCATCTGCATGGGACTGTCCTTAATGTCAGGTACGAGCATGCATTTTTTTTTCTCCTCTTTGTATGATAGTATATATATATATATATATATATATATATATATATATATATATATATATATATATATATATATAATCATTTGTAGTTTAAATTCGGATTTAAATTAATTCATTGCCGTTTTACGCCCTTTAAAGATGACTTGCTTGTTGATTTTATATAACTAAAGAATTTTTTTCCCCCCATATTCAATTACTTTCCATGAATAAAAAGATATTCTGTTCCCCAATATTTATTTATTGTTCTTAAAATATATATGTTCTAGTTTTAATCCATTTTTTATTCCCCAATATTTACTTAAAAAAAAAAGAACAGTTTTTTTTTATTTACTTCGGTATCCTTATTTTATTTTTCTTGCATCCTAAAAATGGCCCTTAAATTAGGCGACCTTCCGCTAGTTGCAAATTCTTTGAAATATTCTAAAACAAATACCATAAAATTGCTAAACACGCTATTAGGATACCCAACATTTGATCATCAATCGCGTAAACGTATGCGAAATTTTAGCGGTTTTACTGCCGATTTCGACATTAATAAACATCAAGAACAAATTTTAAAATAATTTTCTTTGTCCGATTTTATATCAATCGCTAATTCGCTACATTTAGAACCAGTCGGTAGTAAGGAAAATTTATGCAAAGAAATTTTTAACGCACTTACTAATTTATCTGAATTTCAGAAAACATTAGATACTAGTTTTTTGTCAGACGAAGACGATCTCAGTGTAAATAATCATTCTGTTGAAACCCATTCTTCGATCGTTCCAAATAGTTCTGTTTTTCAAACCCAAAGCGAAACTTTTTTCCCTTCGGGTGTTCAAAATATTTCTCCGAATGACGCTGCAGACGCAATGTCTGATTTGAGTAATCATTTCTGGTTCCTCCTTCGAGATTTAGCTAGCACATGTAGAACTTTTTCTGGAAATGATTCATATTCTATTCGTAATTTCTTTAATGACATTGAGGAACAATTCTGTTTATTTCCTAGTCTTACCGATCAACAAAAACTTATCTTTGCTAAACGTTTAATTAATGGTTCTGCTAAAACATTTTTATTTTCGCAACGAAATCTTAATACTTATGAGTCATTTAAAGCCGCGTTAATTTCTGAATTTTTGGATACCATACCATCCATCGAAATACATAAACAATTAGAAAACAGAAAAATGCGTTATAATGAAACTGCTACGCAATATTTTTTAGCGATGCGCGAAATTGCTAACCGCGGTAACTCCATTATTGACGATTCTTCGGTAATTCAGTACACCATTCAAGGTATACAGGGCAACCCCCCTGAAAAAATTCTTCTCTGTGGAGCAAAATCTTTTTCAGAATTTAAAGAAAAATTGCGTATTTATGAAACTGCTCTTAATACAATAAACTTAAATCAACGAAATTCAGTTAATTATAAACAAACATATGACAGTCGAAAACGCAGTACTGGTCACACACAACCAGCTTTCACTCGCGAATCCAAATTTAATATTGGTCCGGCATCTCAAAATAAATTACGTTGTTTCAATTGTAACGATATCGGTCACTTATCTAAATTTTGTCCTAACCGTTCTCGTGGCCCTAGGTGCCTTGCATGTGGTCTTTTTGGACACAAGTCTACCGATTGCCGCCGAACCGCTGCAAATGAAGGATCTCCTTCCAGAGATAGAGTTAACACTGTACATGAATCGCATGCTTCTCATATGTGTAAACAAGTTAAAATTAGTGGTAATGAATTAACTGGTTTGGTTGATACTGGTAGTCAGTTAACCCTTTTGAAACATTCTGCATGGATAAAAACAGGTTCCCCACCGTTGTCAAAAATTAATAAATCCTTAACTGGTTTTGGCTTTGCGCGTATATATGTCATCGGTACTTTTAATTCTTTTATTACTATAGACGATCAAGAGTTTTCAGCAACTATTTCAGTTGTACCCGACGTGTCTACATTTTATGACCTTATAATTGGATGTGACGTCATCCAACGAGCGAACATTAGCATTTCACCCACCGGTGTTACTTTTTCTAGTTTTTCACAACAAAATGAGTTTACCGCAGATCCAAATTTTATCATGACGATCACTGACGATAATCCCAAATTTGATATTGGTCCTAATGTTTCACAATATATTCGTAACGACATTAACAAACTGTTGTCGGCCTATAAACCTAATAAAATCAAAACTGCGAACATTGAGCTTAACATCACTTTAACTGACGATACACCTATTTTTCACTCACCCCGACGTCTACCCTTTACCGAACGAGACATTGTAGACGCACAAGTCTCTGAATGGCTTAAAGATGGTATTATCGAACCAGTGTCCTCCCCATATGCCAGCCAAGTTGTAGTTGTTCGAAAAAAAGATGGTAAACACAGAGTTTGCATCGATTACAGGAAGCTAAATCGTAAGTTAGTTAAAGATCACTACCCCCTTCCCCTAATTGATGATATTTTAGATCGACTTCAACATGCCAAAATTTTAAGTACGATAGACCTACGTAATGGATTTTTTCATGTACCCGTAAACAAACAGAGCCGCCCTTTCACTAGTTTTGTAACCCATAACGGTCAATTTCAATTTCGCTACATGCCTTTCGGACTTAGTTCCTGCCCTTCAGTGTTCATGAGATATATAAACGCTGTTTTTAGAGACTTGATTGCTGCCGGCATAGTACTTCCTTATATGGATGATCTTGTAATTCCCGCGAGTAACGAACATGAGGCCGTAGAACGTCTAAAAACTGTTCTTCAAACAGCAAGCGAGTACGGACTCGACATAAATTTTAACAAATGCCAATTTTTACATACCAAAATAGATTTCCTCGGTCACATAATAGAAAATGGTAAACTTTTGCCATCCCCTTCCAAAACTAAAGCTGTTTTAAATTACCCAGATCTGAAAAATGTTAAAGACGTACGTAGATTCCTTGGCCTTACAGGATATTTTAGGAAATTTATCCCTCATTTTTCTACCATTGCAAAACCCTTAAGTGATCTTCTGCGTAAGGACACCCCTTTTCAATTTCAAAATGAACAAAGAGCCGCATTTCAAAAATTAAAATATTTACTTTCCCAAGAACCAGTCCTCAATATTTTTAATCAAAATTCCCCTATTGAGGTACACACAGACGCGTCTATAGATGGCTTAGGGGCAGTCCTGTTGCAGAAAAACATGCATGATAATCAATTCCATCCAGTCTTTTATTTTTCGAAGAAAACATCTGATAACGAAAGAAAATACACTAGCTTTGAACTTGAAGTTCTGGCTGTGGTAGAAGCCCTCAAAAAGTTTAGAATCTACCTCCTAGGAACTAATTTCAAAATTATCACAGACTGTGACGCGTTCGTCAAGGCACTTAATAAAAAAGAAATAAACTCCCGCATTGCACGATGGGCTCTGTACCTTCAAGAATTCCATTATAGTATTGAGCATCGCACAGGTTCCCGCATGGCGCATGTGGACGCTCTAAGTCGAGCTCCACAATGTTTCATGATCCAAGATAGCCTTCATCTAAAACTTTTGAAATCTCAACAATCAGATGAAGAAGTTCAAGCATTAAAAACGCTTTTGCAGTCCACACCCCATGATAATTACATTATAAAAAACAACCTTCTGTATAAAACAGTGAACGGTGTCGATTTACTCGTCGTCCCTACAGACTTACAGCATAGTATAATTAAAGAAGCACACGAGCGTGGACATTTTGCAGCACTCCGTACCCAAGAGCTAATAAACAAAGATTTTTATATTCCTCACCTCAAAGACAAAATCGAAAGTTGCATTAAAAATTGTGTAAAGTGCATACTCTATAATAGAAAACGAGGTAAACAAGATGGTTTCCTCCACCCAATTGATAAAGACGATGCACCCCTGCACACATACCATGTTGATCACCTTGGTCCCCTAGCTACTACATCCAAGAAATACAAACACATTATGGTTGTGGTTGATGCGTTTTCTAAGTTTACCTGGCTGTACCCCACAAAATCTACAGACGCCGCAGAAGTTATCAGCCGACTAGAAAGCCAACGATCCATCTTCGGTAACCCCGCCAGAATCATAACTGATCGAGGTCCAGCATTCACTTCCACTGCGTTTAAAGACTATTGCCACGACCAAAATATAACCCACATACCAATTACAGCAGGTTTACCAAGATCGAATGGTCAAGTTGAAAATAAAAATTCTACTATCATCGCTGTACTATCCAAACTATCATCCGACAACCCCGAAAAGTGGTTTTCCCATGTGCCTGCTCTCCAACAAATCCTCAATTCGACATTTCAAAGAAGCATAAAGACGACACCATTTCAATTACTATTCGGTACCAAGATGAAAAATAAAGATGACATCAAGATCCTGGAGCTTCTCAACGACGAATCTACAAACACATTCCACAGGCAACGTGAGGAGCAGCGTATCGACGCGAAAAAGCAGATTCGAATAGTGCAAGAAGAAAATCGCAGGCAGTATAACCTTCGAAGACGACCAGCTGCTTTAAAACTTAATTGACATAGTTCTTCAAGACTTTTTATTTTTTTTTAAGAACTCTTCCTTGGACATTTTCGTGTGCACAATTAAACTTTTTTTTTAATTATATGTTGAACTTGAACTCACCAAAATAAGAGAAACTCTATTTTTAATGAACAATTTTTTTTTCCATGAACATTTTTCAATGCCTGATTTTTTTTTTTTTGGTGAAAATTATCTACCTATTTTTTTTCTACTTGTCTGTATGTATATTAACATCTTATCTTATTTTATTTTAGTATTTTGACGATATGATTCAGGTTTTGAGTGTAATATTTACAATATTTTCCATTTGGTAATGTATACATTTTTTTTTATTTTATTAATGCAGCTATATTATTACTGTATCTATAATTCTATTATGTAGTGTTGTATATTGTTTATTTTTTTTTTATTATTTCTTTTGTTTTTTGTATAATTTAATTATTTTTCTTATGGTTTAATAACCTTCAGGCGAGGCCGCCTGCTTGGTCATGATGGCCGATATGGGAAATTATATTTCTCAATTATTACCTTTACTTCCTTTGTGTGACGTCACTGCTATGTAGTTATGACGATATTACTACGTCACTGTTTGTATCATCCTTTCAATGTATGCGCACGCACCGAGAAGCGCACCTGTTTTATTCAGATGATGTTTAATCGTTGTCGAGGGAAAGACGTTCCCGCTTGGATGAAAACCAATGTTTAGTTATTGAGTCGACGTCGAGCTGTTATGTGAGAGACAGACGGTCTTCTCCGCTCGTAAAATATGTATATGTTAGTGTTTCTGTAATGTCCCTTTTCTTTATTTAATAAATGTCGTAATGTTATACTGGTCTGTAGCCGTTTCCCTATATATATATATATATATACGATTCGATTAATTCGCCAATCAATAACAGTTTAAATGTACAATGAATGATGTTCTGTTAATTATTTCTGTTTGATAAAATGTTAATGCATTAAGGTGAATATTTATGTTTTAACGAAGTCTATGGCATTCAAAGGCAAAGTACCAGTTAGAACAAAGTTAGTTATAGATAATAAACTTATTGAGCAAACCTAACATTTCACCTATCTAGGTTGTGACATAACCTATGATTATGATCATGACATCCAACAGAAATTACATAAATTCCAACAGATTTGTGGAACCCTAATCCGAACTTTGAAAAGAAAAACTAGACCTGAAACTCAACTAAAATTTTACAAAGTCATGGCAGTCCCCACTCTCCTATATGGTTTTGAGACATGGACTCTGGGCTCCCAGGATTTAATCAGAATACAAGCTGCCGAGATGAGGTTCTTGAGAGCTGTTAAAGGCTGTACAATACCCGATAGAATTAAAAACGAAGATATACGTAAAGAATTAAACATATTTTGCCTGGAAGATAAAATTAGGGAATACAGACAAGATTGGTTAAGCGCGGCATAATCCGACGTATGCCACGCGGAAGACTACCTAGAGCCGCGTTTTATTACAACCCACAAGGCAGACGAGACCGAGGTAGGCCTAGAAAGCGGTGGTTTGACCAAGAAGCCGGAACAGGCTTTCGGCCTAATCCTTGAAGAAGAAGAAGAAGATTTATGTTAATTTTTCTAAATATGATTTTTTTCTTCACTGCAAATATTTTTTGCACATTATTATTATTATTATTATTATTATTATTATTATTTTAATGTCAGACGGATTTATGTCCATTGAGCTAAACATTTTATCTTGAGATTTGTAAAATTGCTATGTATTCGTAAAAAATTATATCATTTGCTTAATAAATTTTTACTTGATTTTAATTATAATGAAGTTACAATTTAGAAAATGTTCAATAACTGCAAATATTTAGATTATAGTAAATAAGTCTGACAGTAAAATGAATACTTTAAGATCTAAGTAATTGAAAGCATATTAAACCTACATATTTAATTTTAATTTGATTAGTTTTGAAATATACATTAAAATTTAAATATTAACTTTTAAAATGTTCTTAAAAATATATTTTTTATTTTTTCTTATTTTACTACTAAATAATTAAATTTAATGATTTCTCTATATATTAAAAAAAAGTAAGTGTCGCTGGCGTCAATTTTTTTTGTCTGCGACAGCAACTTCTCGCGGAGGCTAGGGTTCCCCGCGTCATGAGACACATCAGCGTATTCCGACTGCTTTAAGGAAGGTATTTCAGCTGCTTAGAAATTTCTATCATTTTAATTAAGCAAGTTATTAAGTAAAAACGCGGGTTTATAAAGGTACTCAATTTGCCACCGGAGGAAAAAGTTTCTCTTATGACGTTTTTTTCTGTGTCTCTGACGTCACTTTCCTCAGGAAAATTAAAATGTGATCAATGGTGTAAATAAGAAAAATTGAATAATTGGCACCTTTGAGATGCTCGAGAGAAGAAAAAAATATTTAGAATAGCGAAACATTTGAAAATAATCAATATTTTAAAAATATTACGTAAAAATTTAATAAAGATGAAACGAAAATTAGTTTATATTTTTATTTTAGTTTATATTATGGTATAACTTCAGTATATCCGTGTTTGTAATGATCGATAGATGGCGCTCTCTGAACACTGCAGTTGTTAGTAAATATAACAGCCGCGTGTAATTATTATTCTTTCTCCGCCCTTTCATCATGGAAAGTCGATTGCATAATATGAGGATATGCAGTGGTGTGATAATTTCACCTTAGCCCACCAGAGGGCGAGCATTTCATTACAATCGCGGATCCCCACAGCTGAGTTTGGTGATTTTTCTTTGGCACGGTTTGAACGATAACGATATCGTTCTGGAATGTTTGCGATATAATATGGCAGCTTATATGTTGTTTATTTTGTATTTATGATTTTATGTTTTATGATTTTATGTTTTATGATTTAGATTATGATTTTATGATTTATGATTTTATGATTTAGATTATCATTTTATGATTTATGATTTTTAGATTTATGATTTAGCCATAATCGTCAACAAAAAATCGCCAACTATCGTTGTGGGGATATACTGAAGTTGTTCCTTCATTTTAACGTTAGGCGAAAAAGATTTAGTAATGAATACCATGATTATGTTAAACAATTATTGGTATAGAGTTAGAGGTTAAGCGCAGACATTTTAAAAATTGAATTTATGAGATAAAAATTTATATTAGTTTATATAAAGATTTAGTTTTTTAACTCAAAACATATTTAAAAGGATAGATCTTTACTATGACCAATTTAGCGATTTTAAAAATTTAGAAATGAAGCTCGTACGTTTTTCGCCAAGGAATTCATTTACGCAACCACAATAGCCATTTTAACTGTAGCCATGCCTTCCTATAGAGATAAATTATAAAATGGTGCAATAATAATGATAATAATAATAAAATACGCAACCTATTTTTGTTTTTTAAGCATTGATATAAAACTTTGCAGAAAACAGAATTCAATACAACAGGACATTTTTTTATATATATATAAAGGAATGTAGTAACTGCATTGCTAAAATATTGTAGTTACCGCTAATACAGGACCTCATTGGCTGATTTTAAATTTTTCATTTATTTTGACGATGACTTAAATTATCTATCGCAATTATGCATGTCAAGATTTTCGCGAGAAACGTCTAAGCTACTTCGGTGCCAAATTTAAAATTTCGCCAAGAGGTTAAACTGTACCATTGCTTTAGAACGATTTTTTTCAATTTTATTTTAAATATTTTTCAACTTAATTCACACGGGAAAAAAAGAAATTTTTTTTTTATTTGGTCTAAATGTACAAAATATCTCCTGGTAAAATATCCGTTTTTCGTTCTGTTTATTATTAGAAAGAAAAAGGCTGAAGTAGTTTTTCCTGTACCATTGATGTCTTTATAAATTAAATTAAATTAAATTAAATTATCCAATGTCATTAAATTTCATTCTCCACGCTCATTTTTTATTTTCTAAATTTAATATTACATATTATATATGTAAAAATAATCAAGGTGTAATCAGTACATATCCAGAAGATGTAGCCAAGAAATATTCAGACCAAAATCAGCACAAGTTCAGGAGACATCGCCAACAACTATTAAGATGTCATGATCAATATATATCCAGTAGATATCGCCAACAATAATAATTATTCAGCAGATATCGCCAACAAGTATTCAAGAGCCATCATCAACACTTATTTAGAAAATATTGTCAACAAATATTCAAAAGCCATCCAATTTATGAATGGTGATGGTCTATCTCGAATACTTCGAACCGGCAATTCATTTTTACAATACAATCAAGGATGAATTTTTCACTTATCAGTAGATTTCGAAAAATGTGATTTTTTTTTTTTTTTTTCGATTTAACTTAGTATTGATATAACTTTAGTATATCCCTACAGCTGAATTTGGCAATTTTTCTTTAGCGTCGTTTTGAACGATAACGATGTCGTTCTGGACCGTTTGCGATATAATATGGCAGCCTATATGTTGTTTATTTTGGATTTGTGATTTTATGTTTTATAATTTATAATCTATGATTTAGATTATGATTTTATCATTTATGATTTAGCCATAATCGCCAACAAAAAATCGCCAAATATCGTTGTGGGGATATACTAAAGTTGTTCCTTAGTATTTAATACAGTTTAAGAAATTAAATGGTAAAATCAGATATTGACAGGCATCTTGGCAAATTCATGGTGTAGTGCAATAAGTGTCGACAATGCAAAATCACTATCTGAAAGAAATTGTCCTGTCGCACTACTACTACTAACGAAAAATTTAAAATAATTGCAATAATCGCATAAAATATTTATCTTCAACCTGACTAAATCATATTCTAGAAAAAAATAAAAAGTTGCATCTTTAGTGCTGGAAGGACCATTTTAAACCTTGCTGTACGCTGGAAATAAATGCAGAGTATTACATATTGTCCTAAATTAACTAAAAAAAATCAATAGTAAAAAAAAATACAGGCATTAGAAAAAATAAGTTCATAATTTCATTAATCAAGCAATAATAACACCCAAAAAATTCATCGTCAAACAGCGACAAAAATTTAACAAGTCGATCATATACTAAACTGTAACGCTAAATGGTTTAGATGTTAAGAATTTATCTCTGTTCTAAAAAAATTAGTGCTATGGTTGTTTATTTTATGTTCTCTCTCAAAATAATGGCAAATTGTCATTAAATTGCCGAACATTATAACAGATTTTTGACATATTATAAACGATATAATATTAAATATTGTGTATTTCAATGCGATACCAAATATGGTGGATTTCTATAATATTGTTCAACTCTCTTGTGTTATGTATTATTAATATTCCAATTCAATGAAAGGCAAAGTTGCGAATAGTCGGGTAGAATCCCGCAGGGATTAATGAGCGAAGCGAGTCGGGGGGAGGCGAAGCCTTCCTCGGGGGTTGGTGAGCGGAGCGAGCAGGGGGCAGAGCCCCCTAGTCTGTGTAAAAAAATATTAACTAGCCAATGTTTTAAAAACTTATTATTTTTTATAAGAAAAATACAAATAATTTAGTACATAATTTAAATATTTTAATTTAAAGTTAAGAATGATTAAGAAGAAAGTACATATATTGATAAAAATTTTAAGTGTATTATTGTTTTTATTATTTATAATGCATTATATAACTATGACATATTAATCATTAGTTACTAATCTACTGGTTAACAGTTTTTTTTTTTTTTTTTTTTTAACTCACATTCACAAAACGTGCTATTTTCTTTTAAATAATTAGTACATTATTAATGTCTTATTAATATAAAAAAAAAAAATAACTAATATTAATATACTAAAACAAAATACCATAAAATTTGAAATTAATTTTTATCAAAGGGGGGAAAAAGTAAGTTATTTTACATAGTTTAGTATTTAAGTCATTATTTGGGGGAAAATAACACATGAGAAACTAGATTATTCAGCAACTTTTTTCTTTTATAAGTCAAATAACAACTTAAGGGCCCTCTTCACTTACCGCCGCCGGAAGCCGAAGCTAATGTTATTCTATGGGAAATTTTTCTTTACAAATAACTTATTAACTAATACATATTTTTAAATCCTGTTTTCACATTCAGAAAATTCCCAGCTGTTAAATTGACGGACCTTTTTAAAAAATATACTTTTTTAATTTTTTATATTTTATTTTGAAGCTGCAAAATACGAATTTTCAATATGTGAATTTTTTTCATTTTGCGATTTCGAAATAAAATATTAAAAATTAAAAAAATACGTTTATAAAAAATGTCCGTCAATTTAACAGTTGGGAATTTTCTGAATGTGAAAACAGAATTTAAAAATATGTATTAGTTAATAAGTTATTTGTAAAGAAAATTTTCATATAGAATAACATTGGCTCGGGCTTCCGGCGACGGTAAGTGAAGAGGGCCGGCCGTTAATCACTACTTAGAAATACCTAAAATTACAGAAACACAAAAATCTTTAAAGCGTTAATTTATCCTGCAATTTTCGCTACTTTAAAAAGCATGTACACCATTACGTTATTACAATTAAATTTTGAACTAATTAAAGTAACTCTAAACTTAAGCTCTCTCACTTTTAAATGATGTTTAATAATAAAATTTGTTTATTCAAAACAATCATTTTAAAAGCAAAAATTTAGATAAGTAGTTAAAAAGAAAATATAACGAGTGTATCATTAAAATTTACTAATTCATGCTAAAATTTTCACTGCAAGGTTCAATACTTTAAAGAGGAATGTAAACTATTTATTTTTCTAAACAATATATCGGAACAATATTATCATTATAACCATATTATATTATTAAATTTCAGCTTATTGCGGTAAAATTAAAATTAAACTTCGTCATTTTTATTTGGAATTTAATAATACAATATGCTGAATAAAAACAAACAGTTTAGAAAGAAATAAAGACTAAAATAATGATCACAACATCACATATCATTCATAAAATTTCCCCCTCTAGATTTAGAGTATGGAAGAATATTTACTATCTCATATTTTCAGAAATATTTAAAGTCATAAATATATAATCAAGTCAGAACAGCAATAATTTCTTTTTCTTTTGGACATTTAATATTTCACTAAAAAGTTCAAATTGAAGAACTAGTTATTAAGCACTGAATTTAAAATATATATGTTTCTTTTAAGTAATATACGTATGATTTCTTCTTCAGCTTAAAAAAAACATTTATTTATCTGTGATTTTGCAATTAGTATCGTATGAATGTCTAAAATAATAATAAATAATTAGAATCATTTATGAGAAATTAAATAGTCTAATATGTAATAAATTAAATCATAGGATTAAAATATTCATTTCAGATAAAATTTCTAAATTAAATGGATTAAAATATTTTATTGATACAATTTCAAATGTTATATAATACATATTAAAAAAAAAAAAAAAAAAAAAAAAAAAAAAGGTGTTACTTTAATTATTTTTTCGGTCTAAAATAATAGCTGTGACACTAAATAAATAAGCTATTAAACTGAAGAAAATGAGAGTGATATTTAAAAAAATTTAAAAATTCTCACACATATATTAATTATTCCTTTATGTATATTTTCGTGCATAATTTTTCTGAATAAGTAGATCAAAATATTTTTAAATATTGAACCATTAGCAAACATACAAAAAAAAAAAAAAAAAAAAAAAAAAAAAAAACTGCAAATAATATTTTACAAAGATTATAGATCGGTGTTAAAGTGTACAAAGTTTTTTTTAGAGTTGAAGTATGAAATATTTAAATACGTTTTTCATTGTTTTTGCCATCAGATTCATACTCTATTTTATATAATAGAATTTTGAAACATGCATTATGTTTTTCTTGTTAAAATGGAATTACTTTTACAAATTTAAAGAATTTTGTACTCATTTTTCATACTCCTATACACAGGAAATTTGTTTTCAGAGAAAGATAGAATCAATTTTTAGTGAATATTATTTATTTTTACTTTCTTTTATACTCACAACAAAATAATATTAAATAAAAATAATAATTACACCTGATCTTTGACGGTTGTATACATTTTAAAAGTTCCCGAATGCGTTTTGACTACTTTGTCTGTCTCTTTTTTTAACCAACTTCAAAAAAAAGAAGGAAGGTTCTCAATTCAAACCGTATGTTTTTTTTATGTTTGTTAGCTCATAACTTCTGAACGGATGCTCCGATTTTGATACTTTTTGTTTTGTTGAAAAGATCTTGGTCTACAATAGGTCCCATTGTAATATCTTTACGATCTAAAGAAAATACAGGGTGCCCAAAAAAATCAGTCCCACTCTTTTAACTGCTCAACGGCTGCAGCTATACTGATAAAAATGGTATGTAAGTATAGCAAAGTGGCCATGCTGTACAAGGTTAAACCGCTTACAATGCCACCTGGTGGAAAACAGCGGAATTAGTGTTCCTATCTCGAAAACCGTTCTAAAGAAAATGTAAATTACAAAGCTGAAGAGTATCACCGATTTAGTACAAAAAGATAGTTTAGACATTCATGCTAACGTTCCTATCTCGCAAACGGTTCAAGACAGGGGGAAAAGGGGAATTATAAA
The DNA here is from genome assembly GCA_963930645.1 of Salticus scenicus. Classification (NCBI taxonomy): domain Eukaryota; kingdom Metazoa; phylum Arthropoda; class Arachnida; order Araneae; family Salticidae; genus Salticus; species Salticus scenicus. The sequence goes on along the minus strand of CAWVNO010000875.1, from coordinate 14,760 downwards.
ATTGCAGAGCATCATCGATTTAGTACTAAAAGATAGTTTTGACATTGATGCTAAAAGTGCAAGGCTGAAAACGTGCATTTTTTTGTTCGCAATTTCTTACACTATACATACTTGAGCTACATTGCTCACGTTGTAGCGTAGCTGGTGAGACATACGCTATATAGTTCAAAATACGGTTACTTGATACTTTTTGTTTTGTTGTAGAGATCTTGATCTGAAGTAGGTCCCATTATAACTTCTTTACAATCTAAAGAAAATAAAGCGCCATCTGGTGAAAAACAGCGGAATTAGCGCTCCTATCACAAAAACGGTTCAAGATGGGAGAAAAGTTAATTACGAAGTTGTAGAGCATCTTCGATTTACTACGAAAAGACAGTTTTTAGACATTATTGCTAAAAATAGAACGCTTAAAACGTGCAGTTGTTTGTTCGCAATTTCCTACATTGTGCATACTTGAACAACGTTGCACACTTTGCAGCGTAGTGGATGACACGTATACTCTGTGGTTCAAAGTACTGTTACTGTAAGCGGTCACATCGATTATCCCAAAGTCGTTTTCAACCAACTTCAGAAAGGAGGGTGTTCTTAATTCGAGCTATGTGTTGTTTTTGGTGTTTGTAAGCTTATAACTTCGTAAGATATGCTCTAATTAACCGACTTCAAAAAGGAGCAGGTTCTCAATTCAAAGCGTATGTTTTTTGTTTTTGTTTTTGTTTGTTAGCTCATAACTTCTGAACAGATGATCCGATTTTGATACTTTTTGTTTTATTGTAAAGGTCTTTGTCTGAAATAAATTCCATTGTAAGATCTTTACGATCAAAAGAAAATACAGGGTGCCCAAAAAAGTCAGTCCCGACTCTTTAACTGCTGAACAGCTGCAGCTATAGTTATAAAAGTGGTATGTAGGTATAGTTAAGTGGACATGTGCTACGCGATTCAACCGCCTAAAGCGCCATCTGGTGGAAAAGAGTGGAATTAGCGATTCTATCTTGGAAACGTTTCAAGACAGGGGAAAAAAGTGAATTATAAAATTGCAGAGCATCATCGATGTAGTACGCAAAGATAGTTTAGACATTAATCATAAAAACAGAACGCTTAAAACGTGCATTTGTTTGTTCACAATTTCCTATTTTCTGCACACTTGAACGACATTGCATATGTTGTAGCGTAGCGGGTGACATTTATGCTATGTAAAATTCAAAGTATGGTTATTTTAAACGGTCACATCGAGTAACGCATAGACGTTTTAAACCGACTTCATAAAGGAAGAGGTTATCAATGCAAACCATGTTTCTCGTTGTTGTTGTTGAAATTTGTCAGTTTATAACTTCGTAAGAGACGATTTAATTTTAATACTTTTTTTGTTGTCGTAATGATCTTGGCCTGAAATAGGTTTCATTATGATTTCATTAAAATATAAACAAATTACAGGATACTCACAAAACTCTGTTCCCACTATAACTGCTGAACGCATGCAGCTGCACTGGTAAAAGCAGTATGTAAGTATCGATGTTGAAACTTCTGTCCGTCAGCTGCAATGCATATTTTGCTCTTTGTTTGAACTTTACGCTGCGCAATTTCCAGCGCAGCGGGTGACACGTATTCACTGTAAAGTTCAATATAAAAGCATAACAGAGTTTTCGGTTACGAATACAGCGTATCCGTCCTTTACATTTCTAAAGACTTTTTAATTTAACGTATGTTCGTTCAATAGATAGTTTTTTACTCATATCCGATAAAGGCAAGAAAAGTAGCACAATTTAAAAATGCAGCATTTGAGAAAAATCAACTTAAAAATAACTTGACTAGAATAAAACTGGCACAACTGTCTCTCGAGTGGATTACTTTCTAGATGGAGATGTAACTTTTTTGTTCACATTGGGTGCATTTCATGTATTTTTCAGTGACATAAACCATTTTTTGAGTAATGTCACTTTTCTTGGAACTTGTGATTTGTGAAATTTCCGTCGAACGCCTTCTGATGCTCTGCTATATAAATAAGTTTTCACTGAAAAGATAAAAATAAAATCTTTTTGTAAAAAAATAGAACCGACTCCAAAAAGGAACTACTATTCAAACAACTAAAAATGAAAGAAAATTGGCAGAAAATGGAACTGTAAATTGCGCCTAAAAGTATAAAATAATTTTCTTCGCCAAACAACCTATAACACTACAATTAATCATAACTTTTGAAGTCGGCGCAAAATTAAATAAAAATTGATGCCTTTATTCAATACAAAAATCATATCCTATTCAAAATATATCTCACATTGTCACCTGACAAAAGCAGCCGAAAACTACTTTGATTCAAGAAAACAAATAAGATTTCGTAAGCAGCAAAAGTTGGCAAAGATGCTGGTATCTGACATCCTTGGTTAAAGAGAAATCGCAAAATTATCTGGCAAACATATTTAATTTCGTTGGGATATCATGATTATTTTGATAAGGTATATCAAGGGAGAAATCAAGAATATGAAACAACACATCGTACAATATATATTATGAAAATATACATCTTGCGTGTATATTTTTGCAATACGTTTTGAACGCCAAATCCAAATGCCACAAAGGATAATAGTTATCAAAGTTATACCAAATTTGCAAAGGAAACTCTAACTTCGTAGAAACATAAATACCGCATTGTGAAGAATGTTCACTGTTCTATGTAGATGCTACTAATGGACCAATTGTACACAGTGATAAAATAATAAAGGAAACATGAAAATGGATCATTCGAGACAACAGCATTTGTTGCTACCGATCTAAAGACAAACCTTTAAAAACCAATTTAATTTTATTTAATTTTGCGCCGACTTCAAAAGTTATGATTAATTGTAGTGTTATAGGTTGTTTGGCGAAGAAAATTATTTTATACTTTTAGGCGCAATTTACAGTTCCATTTTCTGCCAATTTTCTTTCATTTTTAGTTGTTTGAATAGTAGTTCCTTTTTGGAGTCGGTTCTATTTTTTTACAAAAAGATTTTATTACATATATGTGTACCAAAAATTCAGTGGAAGCTTTAGATGAAGAACTAATGCATACAATTTAATAAAATTTATATTTAGTTGCCCCTTGACATAAATTGGTATATATAAATGGTATATATAAAATTGGTATATATATTGGTATAAAACAGGTGGTGTTGTTGTTACTTTTTTTTTTTTTTTTTTTTTTTTTTTTTTAACGTTCAATATGACAACATAGTACAGCCAGCAAAAGAAGAAAAATAAAGCCACCTCTCTAATTAATTTGTCGCAGATCCTCCTATAAATACACGGCTGGTGTCAATCGATTAGTAAAAACGTCTGGTTTACTACGATATAGTTATATTTTGCTTAAGGGATCGTCTACATAATATAGCAGGCATCAACTTCATTTTTTTCAATGGCAACTCCTATTTTTGACCTCACATTCGAATTTCTGAGATCAAGGTGGTCCGGAGAAAGTCCTATTTATATGCTTTAAATCAATTCTTCATAGAGTTACAAGGGAAAATGTGTTAGGGGTCCGTCTATATATTTAGAAAAAATAAATTATGATCTACCATCGAATGGACATTATTCATTAAGATTCATACAGTAAAAAAAAAAAAAAAAAAAAAAAAAAAAATATATATATATATATATATATATATATATATATATAAATTATGAAATAAAAAGAAGTCACCTATTGTGTTTACTTCTAAACTTATTTGAATAAGTACAGTTGACTCCTGTATAACGTGCTACTACAAAACACGAATAAAGAATGGAGACTACAGCGCGATAAACAGTCCCGTATAACGCGTAAAACAAATTTAACATTTTTACAGAGTTAGTCAAATTTTTGATTACTCTAAGGCGTAAATGACTTATATTTTTTCTTCTTAAATATAGTTTCTCAATTAAAAAAAAAAAAAATTAATAGTTTATTTTTAATAAAAACAAAATAGTTTATTACATCACTTTATGCGTTTAAATTTAAATAACTTGAGTCATATAAACCCTACAATATTCAGTTACAAAACTGTAGATAGCAAGATAAAATAATAGTAGTAATAAGGATAATAATAATAGTAGCGGTAAAAGTAATAAAAAAAGTTTAATATTTACGAAAAAATATTTTAACTATTTTGTTTGGGTACATTTTTATTTTATACAATAAGCCCATGAAAGAGTTTCTATAAAGTGCTACGTTTAATTTGAGGTGTACAAACCTACAATATGCAGCGCATACAAAAAATATAGATAACAAAACTGCTGCTTTTTTTGTCTTAAAGTAAGACAAAAAAAAAAAAAATGTCTGAAAAAATATTTAAGACGCGTAAACAGATATCTTTATTGAACACACTTTTTGCATCTTAGTAAACTGGTGGTGGAAATGAACTAATGTAAAATGTCTTAATATAAAAATTTATCTGAAAATTAGAAAACAAAAGATTTCGCATTGCATCATTCATTATTTAAAAGAAGAGTAGTAACGCCATCTACTAATCATTATATTAAGATAAAGTTAGAAAAAAAAAAAAAAAACTTGAGAACTTTTAGTAAGGAGATTTTTCTGATAATCATATTATCAAACATCGAGGGATGGAATTTTCACATATTTATAACACTTAGAAATTGAATTTTATTAGATTTATTCAATAAAATATATATTAAGACACAAATTCTGGTTATATATATATATATATATATATATGAAATCTCCAAACAGCGTTTTCTCACTTTACGTTTTCTCTGAATTCGTGATTTACAAAATGCTAAAACTTTAATTGATATTCAAGAAAGACAATATATATATATTTTTTTTTGGATGATTAATAAATCCTACTTAAAAGAGTTGAGAAATGAATTTTGTAATATCTTTAAAGAAAAAAAAAAAATATTAAAAGGAATATAACTTTTTCTTTCTTTCTTTTTTTTTGTCAAAAACTAATAAATAAATTTCAAAATCCATCACCTACTTTTTTTTTTTTCTTTCTTTTTTTTTTTTTTTTTTTAAGTAGGTACTTTGAAACATCCAACAAAAGTTGAAGTTTTTCATTAATTTTCTGTGGAAGTTTTATCATTTTAAAAATCACAAATTCATGAAAAAGTACAAACTGAGAAAACGCGATTTAAAGATTTTAAATGTGTAAAAAATATATCAAAACTCATAAAAATATATCAAAACTCCTAAATATACATTTTAATGAATAAAAATACCTAGTATAATCAAATTATAAATATTAAACGAAAATATTAGCTATTCTATGAAACCTTCGGTAGTGCAAAGTCAAAGATGTCAAGTCCCTTTAAAACTACCGTATATTTTATCGCGCTTTGTTGTGTTCTCCAGTGGCATAATTGTTAAAACACTAACTTACGACACCCGCTTTCAAATTCAAAGTCAGGCCTGGGTTCGAGTCCATTCGTGGTAGTGGGATTTATTATTATTATTTTAATTAAATATCTTATTTATGCTCTAGAAAATTCTAAAATCTATTTTTAACAGAAACACTAAATCACAAGTTACCTTTGTTTATTTATTCTTTTAAAAGGCCTTAAAAATAGCGATGTTTTTAACCCTAACATGGCGGTGTTTTAAGACGTTTACAATGTCTTAATTTCAGATGCAAAACGGTATCTTAAAAAGTGAGCCCCCCCCCCCCATTTTTTTCGCGTAAAAAATGAGCACCCGTTTAAGACACCTTTTTAACTTAATTTAAGACGTTTACGTTTACAGTGAAGATTTAAATAAAAATCCTGGAAAGGAAATTTAATATTCAATAAAAAAGAGATACTGTTCAAAAGCATTCCTATTTTGAGTAATGAGACACGCCTTTATACGTTTCTCTAAAACATTAAACTACTTAACAAATTCATGATTAAATTACTGAAATTCTGTCATAAACAATCGTTCATTCGTTATTCGTTATTGTAAATTTCATTTGTTTATATGCTAGCGTCCTATAAAGAATCAAACACAATAAAATTAAGAAAAATAATTATAAGATAAAAAACTTGTTTATATACCACGTTTTTAAATTTTCTGTTGAATCATAGCTATAGAACTACATTTGCACTTTATCAATGCCTATAAAATTTTTAAAGTGATAATGACGTCAATTTTTGTGAGATGCATAATTTAACTTTTTACAATTTTTTAACGTTCACGTTTAATTAAATGTACACCAAGCGACAAAAAAAAAAAGAGCAGCACTGCAGAAAAAATGACTATACCTTTTTTATTTGTAATAACCTTAAAATTAATGTTTAAAACAAACAAAACTGTCTTTTTTGCATATTACCAAAGGTATGAAATGATACCTATGTATATTTTCGATTTAATAATTCGCTTTATTGCACTTTACGAAGTACTTTTTAAAAATCTGCATGAAACTTTCTTTTTGAACATAATGCAATAGCTATACACTTTGCATTCTATTATGATTTATTATATGAAATAAACAAGTTATATTTTAATATATGAAATAAAACTATTTATTTGTTAGATCTAAGCAATTTTTTGTTAAAAATATGTATTCTGCTTTGGGTTAATTCTACCTTTATATTGAATTACTGCATTAATGCGCAATGGCATAGTTTTATACAGTGTTTTAATATAAATCTCAGAAATTTCAATGTGCCAAATGTCACAAATAATTTTTTCTAGTTCTGGCAGAGTTATAGGCTGCAAATTTTGAATCCTCTCCCCTCTCCCCCGCCTTTTTATAGACGAAACATTTTCGAGCGGATCGCGATTTTGACCATTTCCATGACTGGTAAAGAAGAAATTCTACTATATCCTTTGTGCTATTTAACTTAAAGTGATAAAATGTATGATTACTTACAGAATTATTGGTTCTCATAGGAATGTATAAGAAATTTTTACAATTTGAAGTGAATAAACTTCCCACAGACGCCGTGTAGTAAGGTGCCTTATTATCTTGAAATGCTGTTTACGGAAATGTCTAAGATACCGCCAAAATAGTCGGCCAGGCACCACTTTTATGCAGATTGTGTTTTATATCGAGTTATTTGATCCCTTGAGCATAACAATTTCCCCGAGTGTTTGAAAAGTTATGCACCTCCGTACCATAATGTACGGAGAATGTGTCACTGTTTTAAAAGTGCAATTTTCATTCAGTCGGTCACATTTTCGTCTTCATTCTAGCTTTTTTCAACTGATCGAAATAAAGAAAACTTGATTCATCAGAGAAAACCAGTTTAGCGTAATAATTAATTGATAATATTTTTAAATTTTGGTCAACTAAAGTATTGTTTTTTCTAATTCTTTTCCTTAATAATGGCTTTTTTCGCAGATCTTCTGTTCTTTAACCCGCTTTGTTTAATTGTTCCCGCATTGTTTTTGAAGAAAGTAATTTACTATATACTTTTTAAAAATATTTTTTAAGTTCTGAACATGATACAAATCGATTTTTTAAACATTCGCATTTTAACTTGCGGTTATCTTGCTTGGATGAGCAACATGACCGCCTAAAGCCAAATTTCCAGTTTAAACGGCCAAAAAAATTTATATTTTGCTAAAATTCATTTTACCAATATTTCGTTAACATCTAATTATTTTTCCATCTCACGTATTAAAATATTTTTTGATTTTCATTCAAAAATTAATACTTTTTGTGACATCGTTAACTGCCTTATTCTTACCATTTTTGAAATAAATTTTAAAATTACAATTTTCTTGACAATTGCATTTTGTTTTTAACACTAGACTCAAAGCTAAAGTGTATGTGGAGGACAACATAGTAAAATCTGCTCGAAAATTTGCTTTTGAAACGATAAAATTGGCGGTTGTAGAAGGCGAAAAGGAAAACATCCAAGTGCGGCTTTTTTTTTTGTCGCTTAGTGTATTTATTTTTATGTCGAAAGAAAATGAACTCGTAATTTTTTTTTTCGCAACAGTTAAATTATAGCTAATATTTTAATGGCTATTTTTAAAGCTATCAGGAGGTTATTATTTTCATATTTCAATTAATTAAAAAAACTAATGAAAAATTCTAATATCGGGCTACGAAGTATTATGTTGTCATCGGGTTCTGAGCTACTCTGAAAGTTTCAAATGTCTAGCCAGTAAGGAAGTTAGTTAAAAATCGATAGCAAGATTTGTACCGGACAAACAAATAAACAAACAAACAAACAAGAATCGAAGTTAATACGAACGCGGTAAAAAGAAACATTTTTTAAAGTAAATTATTGTTTCAGAAAAAGGCAGAGACTGGGGTTTATTATTGTTTTATAACAACATAAATATCCCGCCTGCAATCAATGTTGCCAGATCTGGCGGATTTTTCATTCAATAATCACGAATAATTTTGAGAAGTGATATCTGATATGCGTAATGGGCTATCAAACTTCGAAGTGATTAGGCAAACGTTACAATTAAAAATTATTGGTAATTATTGAATAAAAAAATCCGCCAGATCTGGCAACACTGTCTGCAATGCATTAATTTTATAAAATAGGTTAATTTGTATCGTAAACATCGAAATCTTACTTAGAAAACAATAAAAAACAAAACAAAACAATAAAATAAAATAAAATAATTTTTTTCAATATTGAACTGAACTTGCATAAATTGGTCAGAGGATTTATGTCCTACATAACGCGATTTCCTATTGCCAGAACGAATATCCCGCATTATACAGGAGTCTACTGTACTTGAATTCTTAATTATGAAATGGGAAGATCAGTATCTATATCTAAAAAAGTAATGACATATTACTTTGCTTTAAATTCTTTTTCTCTAATAAATGTGAATTTTACGTCGTGATTAGAATTAACCAATATATATATAGTGTTACGAAATTGTAAATAATTGTGTTTATTTTTGTATAAATTCTTTCAAAGAGGCTTAGTAAGTTGATAAAGTGCTAATTTTGTGCATTTCTAGTCGTTTTAGCGTTGAAATAGCCTTATTTTCCCTTAAAAACGCATTAAAAAGCCCCAGTAATGCAGATAATGGATTTGGCGCCAAATTTGGCGACTTTTTCCCACCTTGGCGAAGGCCCACCAGCGGCCGAGCGGTTCTGCGCTCAAAGCTGGTAGATGGGAGGTGCCGGGTTCGATCCCAGGTCGCGCTCATCGACCTAGCCGTTCGGAGTTTTCCGTGGTTTCCTCCGAAACTCGCGTAAATACGGGCTAGGACCCCTTAGAAAGACCCCCACGGAGGGCATTCCCCCCCTAGGCCTAGGACACATCAGGAGTCAATCGGCCTTAAATCCTACAACCAACAACCAACCCACCTTGGCGATTTTTTTGGCGACCTTGGCGAGAAAATCCTTATATGGGATATACCAAATATGGAAGCTGTAAGTTGATTGGTTGACCACTTTCTAGAGTTTTCTCGAAAAATCTGGGCTCCATGGAACAGTATATAAGGAAGCGCTTTCCCGCCAAGGCAGTCAGTTCAGTTCAGATCTCAGCCAGCTTCGCTAGTGCTTGCATTGCTCTTAAGCCTCTTTGAGAGAGACTTGCTTCAAGTGTTATTGCTATACCGTTTGTACTGTGGATTTGCTATTGACAGCTGTTGTTTAAGCTGTGGTTACTGCTTGAATTGAAGCTGATAATTGGTTTATTGACCTGTATTTTTCTGGAACTTTCTGTGAATAAATTACTGAATTTTTGTACGTTTGGCCTTTCATTCTCAGACAACTCACGAACCCCAAAGTACGCAACATTTCTGGTGTCAGAAGTGGGATTGTCTGTGAATGGTGATAACGAGAGCTATGGAACAAGAAATGAAGAAATTTCTAGAAGGACTCACTGCTCAGATGAATGAGTTAAGATCTGGATTGATCGAAGAAATGAAAGAAGGACAAAGAGAAATGAAAGAAGGACAGAGAGAGATGAGAGATAGCTTGAGTCAAGAGATGAAAGAAATGAAGACAGCACAAGGGAAAATGGAAACATCGCAAAGGGAAATGAAAGCAGGACAGGAAAAGATGGAAACCGGATTGATAGAGAAAATAGAAAAAGGACAAAAAGAATTGGAAGCCCGTTTGACCGAAGAAATTAAATCTAATCAAGATGATATGAAGAAAGAGCTTTCAACGGTGAAAGAATCGACAGAAGGTAAATTAACGGTGATGGAAAATAGAATGGATGGAATAGAAGAGAAAGTTATAAAGATAGAAGAAAATTTTGAAGAGAAAGTTTCGAAAATAGAAGAGAGTTTTAAAGAGAAAGCTAGGAAAATAGAAGAAAATGTTATGAAAGTAGAAAAGAATTTTGAAGAGAGATTTAGGAAGATGGAAGAGAATTTCGAGGAGAAAGTTAAAGAAAATTTTGATCAGGAACTGGAAGGAAAGGTTTCAGAGATAGAAAGCAAGTTTAAGAGAATGGAGGAAGATCTTGAGAGAAAAATGAAAGAAGAGTGGAATGGAGAATCAATAGGGAATGAACTGCAGAGCAAGATTCGGAATCTCGAAGAAAAGTTAGAATCCATGCCTCAGGAAACCGAAAAGAAAGAGAGAAGAATCCAGAATCAGGAATTTATTAAGCTATCTACCTACGATGGCAGTTCCTCCTGGCATGTATATAAGACGCAGTTTTCCATCGTAGCTGAAGCTAACGGCTGGGACTCTACCGCCAAGTCAGTCCACTTAGCAGCAGCATTACGGGGAGATGCAGCCGAGATACTGAGAAATGTTTCTAAAGAAGAAAGGAACGACTTCGAGGTCTTGACTAGAGCACTGGAGCTACGGTTTGGAGAGAAGTGTTCTAAGGACTATAGTCGCCTCCAGCTAAAGTCCCGTTACCAGAAAACGGGCGAAAGTTTGCAAGAGCTGGCAGCGGACATTCAGAGATTGTCACACCTAGCATTCTCAGACTGCCAAGCTGACACTCGAAACGACTTAGCTCTTCAGTACTTTATCGATGCTGTTCGGGATCCAGAAATTCAAAAAGCGCTGAGACTCTCCAACATCAGAGACGTAGAATCAGCTTTAGGCTATGCACTTAGGATAGAAGCAGCCCAACAAGCCTCCCGTGAAGACCGCCATACCATAAGAGCAGTCTCATTAAATGATACGCCTGCTGATGAGAATGAAATGAAGAGAAGTTTCGCAGAGATCTTAAAGAGATTGCGCAACCTGGAAAATAACATAGAAATAAAGGATCGGAAGATAAAGTGCTGGGGCTGTGGAGGGGATGGTCACGTGAAGAGGAACTGCCCTGTACGACCAACTATAGGAAATCACCCGGCTTCACCATCACTACAAGGAAACTAAGAGGAGGCCATCTCGCGGGGCGGAGGTTGCCTAAAATTAAAGAGCCCCAATTTACAGTATTTCATGTTTCCTCGATGAGTGGCGGCGATAATGGTCTTATGGCCAAGTCAACAACGCCACCTGCCGGATGATTCTGGACACAGGAGCCAACGTGACCATCATAAGGACGGATTTGGCTCAAGAACTAAAAGAGAAGATCATCTGGACGCCGCCCTGTGTTAAACTCCAGACTGTGACCGGAGACGAAATCAAAATATATGGGAAAATGAACTTGACTATCACTTTTGGGAATGCCAGTTACCATCATATGGCATATGTGGCGGATATAAGAGATCCTTTAATCATTGGAATTGATTTCCTGAGAAAATTTAACTTTCAATTGGACTTCAAGAATAATGAACTGCATTCGAGTTCGGAAGACATCGCTGTGTTCAACACTGAAAATCAAGACATTCAGACAATTTGCCAGATAACAGCCAAGTCTGAAATTTCCATCCCTCCACACACAGAGACAATAGTTTCAGGAACACCACCTACAAAGCAATACTTCCGCTATGGACTGATTGAATACCCGAATACAGACAATAGCCCAAGAGGAGTTCTGGTAGCTTCATCTCTAGTTGATCTCTCAAAGAGTACTATTCCTGTGAGAGTCGCAAACATCAGCGATAAGGTCCGAACAGTGAAGAAGGATGAGGTGTTAGCAGCCTGCACTCCTGTAACATGCATCAACCGCCCCACGCAATCAACTGAATCCAAGTCTTCTGAACAGTTAATAACGGAATTACTCAAGAATGCGGAGTTAGGAAAGGAACAGAGATGTGCTGCGGAGAAGCTACTCCAAGAATTTAAAGACCTTTTTTCTCGAACACCTGAAGACGTCGGGAGAACGAACATCACCCAGTACAGAATTGATACAGGAAATCATCCTCCAATCAAGCAACATCCAAGAAGACTTCCCTTTGCTAAACAGGAAGAGGTCACTGAACTTCTAAGTGAAATGCAGCACAATGATGTCATCGAGCCATCAACGAGTCCTTGGGCCTCTCCCATAGTACTGGTGCGGAAAAAGGATGGTTCAACAAGATTTTGTGTGGATTATCGTCGTTTGAATGACATCACGAAGAAAGACAGTTACGCTCTTCCCAGAATTGACGACACATTAGACACACTTGCTGGCAATAAATGGTTCTCGACGTTGGATCTGAAGAGCGGTTACTGGCAAGTAGAGTTACATCCTGATGATCGTGAGAAGACTGCATTCACCACGGGACAAGGACTGTGGCAATTTAAAGTTATGCCGTTCGGATTATGTAATGCTCCTGCCACCTTTGAACGCCTGATGGAGACAGTGCTAAAAGGACTTTCCTATGAAGCCTGTCTGGTGTATTTGGATGATATTATCATTGTGGGGCGCACCTTTAAAGACCATCTACGAAACATCCGAAAGGTGCTGGAGAAACTCAGAATGGCTAACCTCAAATTGAATCCAGGCAAGTGTAACTTGTTCCGTCGTGAAGTGAGCTATCTCGGCCATATCATCTCTGCCGAAGGTGTGAGAACTGATCCTGAGAAGATCTCTGCAGTCGAGAACTGGAGTCGCCCTGAAAATGTACACCAACTACGAAGTTTCCTGGGGTTATGCACTTACTACAGGAAGTTTGTCAAAGGTTTCTCAAATATTGCCAGACCACTGCACAAGCTGACGAAAGCCAAACAGAAGTTCCAGTGGACAGATGAATGTGAAAAAGCGTTCAAGCGACTTAAAGAGGCCTTAACATCATCGCCTATCTTGACATATCCACAGCCCGACAGAAAGTTCATACTTGATACAGATGCCAGCCATGAGAGTGTCGGTGCTGTTCTGTCGCAGGAATTTGATGGTCAAGAACATGTCATTGCCTATTGGAGTAAATGCCTGTCTAAACCGGAGCGAAATTACTGTACCACCAGGAAAGAGCTACTCGCCATCGTAAAAGCCATAGAACATTTCCATCATTACCTCTATGGCAGAAGATTCCTGCTCCGGACTGACCATGCATCTTTAACGTGGTTGCTCCAGTTCAAGAACCCGGAAGGACAGATTGCCAGGTGGATACAACGCCTGCAGGAATATGACTTCGAGATACGTCATCGTAAAGGGACTCTACATGGTAATGCAGATGCCTTGTCACGGAAGCCCTGTTTGGAAAGCTGCAAGTACTGCTCTAGAGCCGAGCAGAAATACCTGCCGATAAATCCGGTTGCCTGCCAAGTTACTGTCTCAACACCATCAGATCAAGATCTCGATCCATGGAGTGACGAAGAACTTAGAAAAGCCCAGTTGGAAGATCCTGACATAAAGCCAATATTACAGCTGAAGGAGACGACCAGCAACAGACCTATCTGGCAGGACATTTCCAGATTTAGTCCCATTACGAAAAGTTATTGGGCACTTTGGGACTCTCTTCATATCCGAAACGGCGTATTATACAGAAAGTGGGAATCTGATGATGGGAAAAGCTTCCGATGGCAGATAGCATTGCCAAGATCAAGAATTCCAGATGTTTTAGAACAACTGCATAGTAGCTCTACCGGAGGCCATTTTGGGGTAATGAAGACTCTGCAGAAAGTTCGGGAACGCTTCTACTGGTGCAAGGCAAAGGAGGATGTGGAGAAATGGTGTAAATCCTGTGATGCTTGTGCGGCACGTAAAGGCCGGCAGAAACGAAGTCGAGGAAGACTGCAACGGTATAACGTGGGAGCACCATTTGAACGGATTGCACTCGACATCTTGGGTCCTTTGCCACGGACCTCCAGTGGAAATAAATACATCCTCGTCGTGATGGACTATTTTACCAAGTGGCCTGAGGCATATCCCATTCCCAATCAAGAGGCATGCACAGTTGCAGAGGTCCTGGTGCAGCAATGGGTGTCAAGGTACGGCACGCCCCTACAACTTCATACCGACCAAGGTAGGAACTTTACCTCTGATGTTTTCAAAGGACTATGTCAACTTCTCGGTATAGACAAAACCCGGACAACACCCTTACATCCCCAGTCGGATGGCATGGTCGAGAGGTTCAGTCGTACCATCCTGAATAACCTCTCACTTCTAGTATCAAGGAACCAGCAAGGTTGGGACTTGAAGTTGCCATTGTTCCTGCTGGCTTATCGAAGTACTGTCCATGAAACCACCGGCTATACTCCAGCCCAGATGCTGTTTGGACGTGAACTTCGTCTCCCTTGTGATCTCCTGTTTGGTTGTCCACCCGATGCGCCTTCATCGCCCGAGGAGTACATCCAAGATCTCCAGGCACGATTTGAGGACGTACACAACTTTGCTCGAGAGCGGATTAACATGGCAACGGAGAAAATGAAGACAAGGTACGATCTAAAGGCTACACAACATGAGTTCCAGGAAGGAGACAAAGTCTGGTTGTGGAATCCTGTTCGCCGCAAAGGACTCTCTCCCAAGTTACAGTGCAGCTGGGACGGACCATACACCGTCTTAAAAAGGCTGAATGATGTAGTGGTGCGGATCACTAAAACACCTTCATTA
>CAWVNO010000873.1:0-24527 GCA_963930645.1 Salticus scenicus | reverse complement strand
GGAAAAAGTACATACATACATAGAGTATAGAACTAGAAAGAGACAGATGCCAGTAGCCAGTATACTACTCGTTTTAGTATACATTTTATACATATATATATATATATGAGGCATGCCGCGCCGTGCGCTACATATATGGATATATATGTAGAGAGATATACTCTTTGTACACATATAATGTATATTAATAACGCACGGAGGTATATCTATGTACATATATACACAGTATACATTTAGTTCATGGAAAGCATTCGGTGACGATGACGCGAGTTCCATGATTTTTGTTCACCCAAAAGTGCTCAACGCGCCTAAAGAAGTTTTCTCTTTAAAAAATAAATAAAAATAAATAAATAAATAAATAAAAGCATGGTTTTACAGGTCTGCGTTATATAAAAATATTGCGTGATTAAACTATATCTCAATAATTAATAAATTTGTATACTTACTTAATATATCCAATCCAAATGAATAAAAAATCCAATATCCACTTACAAAAATCCTTTCCAACAATAGAGTTGCATTCCTTCTGTATTATCTGATCAAAGCAAACGCATAAATGATATCTATAAATGATAGATTGAAATAACTGATATCGCTGACAAATGGCTGAAAACTAAACTAATGCAATGATGGATCTGATGCGTTTGTCGATATCTTATTTTTTATGTCTGTCAACACATCAACTATTTATAAATAATACTGATTCGAACAAACAGGGCGGCATATTAAAAAAAATCTTAACTAACTGAACGGAGTAAATAGCATGCTTTTAAACATGGTCCAATCCAAAGTAATTTATTTCTTCCTTCCACTAATAAATTCAATTTGTACATTCTTGATATTTTTAAATTCCTGCGCATTGATTTTGGAAATAAAAGTTTTCCAAAAAATTGCAACATATTGCACTGTGACCTGATTTATTATTTCATTTTAATTTCTTTTATATAAAAAGAAAAAACCTCATTTATGAAAATGTTTGACTCCCAGTTCTCAATGAATTTACACTTTTAAAGATCTCCTGAATATGATTTGACAATTTTTGGAAAATGTCTGGAAATCAATTTCCGCACCAAAACATATAAATGTACACAGTATGGGCAACAATGTATACAAGTCATTTGTAGCATTTCGTGATACAGTGTGATCCAAAGTATTTTCGCTCTTCTTGAATTTATAGTTGGTCCCCTAATTGCACTTTGAACTAAATCGACAGTGGAAAATATCAGTTTTCAAATGTTCTTTGCATGCATGAAGTTTCAAGCCATTTCGTCTAGTATTTTGTTAGATAATTGAAAAAATGTGAAAAAAAAAAAAAAGTTTAATAATTTGATATCTCACTGTATATAAAAAACTCCTGCAAAGAGCGATTCTGCAAGAATCCCAAAAATCAATAATATCTACTTTTCTTGACAGTATCAAGTGAAAACCAAACACTACTTATAAAATAAAAATTAATTTCATTTGTAGATGAAAATGTTTCGGGTTTTAAAGGTTTATGGAAGTACCTCTCATACAACGCAATGCTTTCAAATTCTTTCGGGTGACCCTATACACAAGCCATTAGTGGTATTTACACCATTTTCAAAACGAATATCACATAATGAATTCGAATAACCTACATAAGTTTCAAAGAATTCCATAACTATTCACTTGAGTTAGAGCACGGACAGTCAGACAGAGTATCTCCTTCATTGTAACAGAAAACATAACGATAACAATGCACCAAAGGAAATATAAGCTTTAACAATAACAATGCAGCAGAACTTGACCAAGAACCATTTCAAATAATTCCTGAGCACTCTGTGTGCAGCATACTATGATTTGCAGGAGCTAGAAACCGAAAGTTATAGAGAACAGTGCAGGGGGGGGGGGGGGGGGCATAATAATTTGGTCACTCAGTGTATATATACCGGGTGTCATAAAATTGGGTGGTGACATTTTAAAAATTTATAAGAATTAAATAGATTGGTAGAATTGAACGCGGTTTCTGTAAAAAAAAAAAAAAAATACTACTTGAAATTTTCTTTGATAGAGGACTCTGTACATGAGTAAATCATACATCTTCATGCAAAATTATATTTATTTGCATGTAAATGTTTATAAGCACACAACTTTTATTTTATGTGTTCGACATCACCGCAAATACTAGTTTGTAAATGAGTTACAACACTGCTAACTACAGCTTCAGTCGGCGATTCTTAGCTGAAGTAAAACCTCCTCACCAATTAAAACCTCATCACACAAAGCAATTAAAAATTCGAAAGGCAATTAAAACTTTATAGCAATTAAAATTTCACATATGCACAAGTAGCGAGGGAAATAAGAAAAGACCTATTAATCGTAAAATCGTGCAATTTATAGGATTCTGATTTGCATATTTCTCGTTACGCGTCTGTGCAACGCCCTCAATCGACGAACATTTTAACTATTTATTTCTTTACCAAATAAATAAATAAATTAATGAATAAATAAATAATCTCCTTTCACGATAATAACTTTTTTCGCAAACTGCATTCAATTCTACTAAATCCTACAGTTTTCAGGAGTTTTTAAAATGTCTACAGACTTATGGGACACTTAATATATATAGTAACCGCCGCTTAATAAAATCACTGGTTAATAAAATCAGCCGCTTAATCTGATCAAATCACCAGGACCGGAATCAAATCAATACAAACAACTTTTAAAGCCACCGCTTAATAAAATCAGTATCGCCGGTTAATAAACTCAAAAATATCTCCTCAGCAGCCAAAAATATCATTTATGCATACAAAAAAAAAAATAATTTTTTTTACATTTTTTAAATTTTTTTTTTTGGGGGGGGGAGGGGGGGAATAGAAAAGAAATTAAAGCACAACAAATCCTTTGTTATCGGTCATTGTTGAAGATTTTACACTTGCAGCACAGTTACAAATTAAACACGCCCCATAACTTATCTCCGTAACAATTTTAAGAAACGCATTCTTCAAAGCGCAGCAATGAAATAGAAATTTGTTCTTATTATTAGAAGGCAATTTCTAGTTCTTATTTTGAAATTACTATCATTCATGAGGTTTAAACGGAAAGATTTTAAATTTATAAGAAAAGGGTGAACTTTTGGAAAAGTAATGATGATTTTCCTCTAACAAAAGTGCACGGGAACTTTACTTATATCGAAGAAATAATTAGTTAATTATCTACCAAAAATTAATTAATATTGTTTACTAATTCCATTATTCGTTACCTTTTGAAGTTTCTTTCGAAATTCAGGAAAGTAATACCTTTTCCTTAAGGGCAGGAACGTTCGCCGGATATAAAAATCAGCCGCTTAATAAAATCACTTTGGCTCAGAACGAATGTGAATTTAAAAAGCGGCGGGAACTGTATATATATATATATATATATATATATATATATATACAAACAAGTATGTATATGATTTTGTGAACTTACCATTTATGGCTCTTTCACAGGGACAAACAAAAGAAATTGGATATATCACGATCTATTAAAGATATACAACTTTAGGAGAGATATTTCCCTTTTGAATGTTTAACGACTACTCTCTTTTAAATTTATTTAAGCAACCGTTAATTACTAAATATTTGCAAAGTCGAGTCGACTCACTCCAGATTTTTTTCGTTATTTAGGCGTATAAAAATAGGGAAAGTTCAAAGAATCAGAGAAGTCAAACAACACATTGTTATCACTTTGTCTGTATAGTATTTCGATAGGAAACTGAAATCTTTGTTACGGAAGTTTAAAAAACTGCTCAGTGTAGCTTTCGTACATATACTTATCTAAGCTAATATTTACTTAGTAGCAAACCGTTTCTATCTTTAGTTTCGGTTTTTAACAGCTTCGAACCGAAACCTCAGAAGATAACACGATTATTATGCTATTTCTTATAAGTATGTTGTGCTGATATTGTTGTTCAAAATAAGTTGTTGTTCCAGTAAAAAGAATAATTCAAATAAAGAAACCATGAATTATTCTTACCTATTCAAATAAAGTTACCTGTATTGTTTTACCTTTTACCTTGCACATTTGCCAACATTTTAATTTATTCCGGAGCATTCTTAGCCCCGCCTTTAATCTGTACCACTTTATTTATAGAATATTTTTCTCCAATAAGTTCACATTGGTCCAATATATTTCATGCAAAACAAATATATTTGTACATAATATATATATAATAATTGCACTAACAGTCAGTGTTGCTAGATCTGGCGGATATTTTATTCAATAATCACCAATAATTTTTAATTGTAATGTTTGCCTAATCACTTCGAGGACTGATATTCTATTATGTATATCAAATTTCTACCATTCGTAGCTAAATTTGTTCCGTAAATATGAAAAAAAAAAAAAAAAAAAAATCGCAATAAACATCAGGTGCATACATATATATTACGATAAAATAAGGAAAAAAAAAAGTCCTTCCGGCTTATTTGGAAGGGTAGGTTGATTTCTTTTTTCTTATCAAGTAGCCGTTATCTTGTTTCAAAATGGCGGCTACAAATTATTAATGGACAAGTAGAAATATTGAGGTAGGCTATGCACATATGGAGTTTTAAGCAAATCAGTTCATAAATACCTTTTTATGGAAATTTAAAATTTTCAAGTGGCCGGCGCTTGGAAACAAAATGGTGGGTTAAGTTGACAAATATATCAAATGCCTTTGTAAGATAAGTCTACTGTACACATATAGTTCGAATAAATTCAAAATCTCAAAAGTCATCGTGTTGAAAAATTAAGTGGCTGCCACTTGAATCAAAATGGCAGAGAGAAAGTTGCTCATCTAAGATATCGTTGCAAATTTGAATATTTTTTCTTTTGTGGAAATTCTTTCAAAGAGGCTTAGTAAGTTGATAAAATGTTAGTTTTCTGCATTTCTAGTTAGCTTTAGCATTAAAATAGCCTAATTTTCCCTTAAAAACGCATTAAAATATTCATTGGCGCCAAATTTGGCGACTTATCCCCCATGGCGAAATTTTGGCGAGAAAATACTTATTATCGATATACCAAAGATAGACGCAATAACGTCTTTGGTTCATGAGTTACTTGAAATTTCTAGATTTTTGTTGTTCGAATGATAAATCCTTTTTTCAACTTTGATTTGAATTGATTAGGTATTTCAAAAGTTACCGTGATAACAAATTTTCAAGTGGCTGCCACTTGGAAACAATACAGTGGAACAAGTTGCCAAGCAAACACATCCAAGATATTTGAAGCATAGGTTCATTGTCCAACTGTGGTTCAAATCAGTGCCGTGTTTCAAAAGTTATTATTATTACAAATTTTCAAGTGGCAGTCTAAGTTGCTGCGACTTGGAAACAAAATGGCGAAACAACTTGCCCAGCAAAATCATCCAATACATTTGTATGATAAGTTCATTGTCCAGTTCTTGTTTAAATTAACTCAGTATTTAAAAAATTATCGTCATACGAAATTTTCAGGTGGCACCACTTGGAAAAAAAAGCGGAGTAAGATGCCTAGCGAGATCTGAGATATTTGAATGATAAATCCACTATCCAAATTTGATGCGAATTGATTCAGTATTACTAAAATTACCACAATGACAAATTTTCAAGTGGCAGCTACTTGGAAATAAAATTGTAGATCAAGTCACCAAGTCTACTTATCTTAGATATGTGAACCATAAGTTCACTATCCAACTTTTATTTGAATTAGTTTAGTGTTTTAAAAGTTATCGTGATGGCATATTTTCAAGTGGTAGTGGGATTTCAAGAGGCTGCAACTTAGAAACAAGATGTCGGGACAAGTTTCTCAGTGAACACGTTTAAGATAATTACACGATAATATCACTGTCCAAATTTGGTTCGATTTAGAGTATTATTTCAGAATTTATCGTGATTTTAAATTTTCAAGTGGGAGCCTGATTTCAAGTGGCCCGCTTAGTAGAAGATATCCAGTACTTTCCAAAAAGTGGCGGTTAGGGTTCATTAATAAGCGTGGTTGAGACACTTATATGGTCTATGTATACATCAAAATTCAAACAAATTCGGAATACGCTTTTTACAATATGAATTTGTAATTTTCAAGTAGTCTCCACTTGAAAACAAAATGGCGGAGCAACTTGATTAACAACCTCATTTAAGATATTTATAAGATAAGTTCACTGTCCAAATTTGGTTCGATTTCAAGTATTATTTCGGCAGTTATTGTGATTTTAAGTTTTCAAGTGGTAGCCTGATTTCAAGTGGCCCCACTTAACTTAAAATTTCCGCCACTTTGTTAAAAATGGCAGATAAAGTTCATTAATGAACTTCATTGAGACCCTTATGTGGTCTATATTTACATCAAAATTCAAGAAAATCCGGCCTTAAATGCGCTTTTACAGAATGTGGATTTGAAATTTTCAAGTGGCCCCCACTTGAAAACAAAAAGTCGGAGCAACTTGGTTAACCCCTTAATGCGCGCTCTCCTCGCTGCGAGGACGCAAAATTTAAGATCCAGGTGCAAAAATTCATCTCGGAAATCTTTTAGCAAAAATTTACGTTTATAACATATAAAAAAAAAGCCGGTTTATTTTAACATTTTAACCTTAAAATTTAAAATTTCTTTTAGTTTAATTTAGTTCATGAATTCCGGTGGCAGTATAATTTAAATGATCCGAATTGTCTTGCGCCGCAAAGGGTTAAAGAACTCATCCAAGATATTTATAAGATAAGCTCGCTGTCCAAATTTGGTTCGATTTGGAGTATTATGTCGGGAGTTATCGTGATGACAAAATTTTCATTATATATCTATATATACTAGTATCGCCCAGTGGTCGAAACTCGACCATTTTTTTTGCAAAGCGAGGCAAAGCAAAGTTATTGCCTTGTCCTAAACGGAATGCAAATGCAACACAGCTGCGGCAATTGTTTGCCGATATTCACTCTAACTGAATCAGCAGAGTTTTACTTAATATAACTATTTCTCTCTGTACATGTTAGCCTTTCCTGAAAGGAGAGAAAATCGCAACGTGAAGCCAACGTGAAAATCGCAACGTGAAAATCCAAAAGCTAATCGGTACCATGTCAAACCAAGGTCCAACCAAGTGCCAAATTCTGTTAAATAAATTCGATTGGTTCATAAAGTACAGTGTTTGAACCAAAAAAAAAAAAAAAAAAGATATTTTTCAAAAATGGTCGAATTGAGTTCGGGAAATTTCAAAACGTGTAACTTTATCGAAAACCGAAAATCTAAAATTTTTCTGAATCTTATATTTTCTACTTATATATGCAGAGGAAAGAATAATAACTCCACTTCTTAAAAAATAAAAAAAAGTAGTCAATTTCACTTAATTAAAATGCAAGGAAATCTCAAAACGTGTAAATTCATCGAAAACCGGAAATCAAAAGTTTTTACGTATCTTCTACTTGCTTCTTATACCCACAAAAGCTAGCAATAAAGACACTTTTTTTAAAAATAAGTAGCCAATTTCAGTTAATTGAAACGCAAAGAAAGCTCAAAACATGTAAATTCAGCAAAAAACCTCTTCCGTTGCAACATATTAGTATCTTATATCAGATGCTTTATTTAGACATTTAAAAACAAATTTAACTTCAAATTATGATAGAATATTTACCATTTTCCTTTTAATTAGTATATTACTTGGATATTTATTGTGTAAATATCATCCTTTGAAATGAAATGTTTGTTTACAAAATTCGCCCCCCAAGGGGAGGAGGAGGGGGGGCAAAACGTGATTTCACAAAACCCTTCATATCTCAAACAAAAAAACAGATATCCGTAAAATTTTTGCTTTAAAATATAGCTAACGCAAATATCTAAAAATCAATTTCTGGAATTTTCAAAACTCGGTCCCCAAGGGGGGCGGGGGGGGGGGGGGCAAAACGTGATTTCACATGCGTAAAACGTGATTTCGCATAATCCTATATATCTCAAACAAAAAAATAGATGTACGTGAAATTTTTGCTCTAAAATATAGCTAATGCAAATATCTAAAAACCAATTTCTTGAATTTTAGAAATTCAGCCCCCAGGTGGGGCAGCAGGGGGAGGGTATGGGGCAAAAACAAATAGAAATACAGTTAGGGCGTTCAAAATTGGTACAGATAAGTTTTAGAGTCTTGCAAGTCGAATGGGGATATTTTCGATTGTGTAAAGTTATTAGGAGGGGCAGGAAGGGGGAGGGGGGAGGGGTGCAAAAAAATAAAAATAGTGTCAGGTTGTTCAAAATTGGCACATAGAGGTTTTCGATACTTACAAATCGATTGCGGATACTTTTGAATTTGTAAAATTCTTAGGAGGGGCGGGAAGGGAGTGGGGTGGTAAGGGGGGAAGAGCAAAAACAAATAGGAATACAGTTAGGCCATTCAAAATTGGTATAGATAGGTTTTAGAGGCCTGCAAGTCGAATGGGGATATTTTCGAAAGTGTAAAGTTATTAGGAGGGCCGGGAGGAGGGGAGGGGAGAGGGGGCCCAAAAAAATAAAAATAGAGTTAGATCGTTCAAAATTGGTATATAGAGGTTTTCGATACTTACAAATCGATTGCGGATATTTTCGAATTTGTAAAATTATTAGGAGGGGTGGGAAGGGGGGGCAAAAACAAATAGAAATACAGTTAGGCCGTTCAAAATTGGTACAGATAGGTTTTAGAGGCCTGCAAGTCGAATGGGGATATTTTCGAAAGTGTAAAGTTATTAGGAGGGCCGGGAAGGGGGATGCGGAGGGGCAAAAAAATAAATAAAATAGAGTTAGATTTTAAAATTGGTACATAGAGGTTTTCGATACCTACAAATCGATTGCGGATATTTTTGAATTTTTAAAATTATTGGGAGGGGCGGGAAGGGGGGGGGGAGCGGAGGGGCAAAAAATAAATAAAAATAGAGATTATTTTTTTATAATTTTTTTTTATTTTATTTTAAAGCTGCAAAATACGAATTTTCAATATGTGAATTTTTTTCATTTTGCAATTTCAAAATAAAATATTAAAAATAAAAAAAGTACATTTCTAAAAAAGTCCGTCAATTTAACAGTTGGGAATTTTCTGAATGTGAAAACAGAATTTAAAAATATTTATTAGTTAATAAGTTATTTGTAAAGAAAATTTCCCCATAAAATAACATTAGCTCGGGCTTCCGGAGACGGTAAGTGAAGAGGGCCGTTAACAAAAGACTTCTTTTCTTAAATATTTTTTTTCAGATATTTAAGAAAAGAAATATCCGATATATATATATATATATATATATATATATGATATTTAATAGAACTTACTTAAAAGAATTAGGGATGGATTATGCAGTATCTTTAAAAGGAAAATTATCATGTTTTATTTCGCCAAATTTTTACACAGACATGTACTTTTTAATTCTTTTTTCAGAAAAACTAATTAATGTATTTCAAAATCCATTCTTAATTCTTTTAAATAGGTTACATTACAAAATAAATAAATAAATAAATCATTTCATAAATATCTGTCTCTTCTTGAATATCTGTAGAAGTTTAAGCATTTTGAAGATCAACGAATTCATGAAAAAATACAAAGTGAGAAAATGCATTTTACAAATTTCAAATCTGTAAAAAATATATTAAAAACCATTAGAATTGCTGTCTGAATATATATTTCATAGAATAAAATCCAATATAGTCTAATTTATAAATATTAAATGGAAATGTAAGCTATTATATATGAGACCTGCAATAGTGACAAGTTAAAGGTGCCAAGTCCCTTAAGTTATGATTTAGTGGTCCAGAAATATAATAAAAAATACATATAAAAGGGCATCTAAAAACTGGTTTATATAGCAAGTATGAAGAAAATCACCAGAGTCCTTTTCGAGATGGAGACAGAGTACGATTCCACTTCAAGCTTTTGACATTTCAGCTTTTAAATTTTCACTAAAAAGTAGCATATTCTTCTGTACACCAGAAATGTCGTGAAGTTTCTTTGCTCTATCTTTTCTTGTACACACACATACATACATACACACACACACCGCACTACTGTAGTGCTATGCTATAGGGATCTGTCGGGTAACGGAAGTATAATGTGCGATAAAAGAATTATTTTTGGTTTTAAAAAACAAACTTTGTAAGGTAAGTGCACCAGCGATTGACACTTTTAGAGCGATCTCTGATGTTTTTTATGTTCTAGTCATCAGAAACTATTTTTAGAAATCTTAAGTTAGTACATATGACATGAAAGACATTCAGAACCACATATATGTTAAAATATATACATTTGATAATTATTATTTTTCTTAAAGAATTTTTATTTGACACTCAATCAATGTTCCAGTAATTGACACTGCCAGTTTTTCCTTTTATTAGTAATTGGCACCCTATGTTCCAGTGCTAGTTATTCATTTAGAACACTGCTAGTTATTCATTTTACCAGTTATTAGCACCCTATGCTCCAGTGTTCTTATATGTAAAATATATGATTTTATTATTTTTCCAATGTATTAATTATTTCGGGATAGATGTCAATTACTGGAGCATGCCAATCACTGGAGCACCTGCCCTAGAGTTTATAAAACTATAAGTGACATATCTTAAAATTAAGTTAGTAGATGATAAAATAAATAAATAAATAAATAAAATAAATAAATAAATAAATACAGTTATAAATATAAAATTATATGTATTATTATTGTATATGTTAACATAAAATTTAGAAATGAATATTTCTTAATTTTACGTATTCAATAAATTTTAAACTGGAAATTGAAAAAAATCTATAAAAGCCCAATTTTGAAGGAAAGTCTTTAAACTTTGTATAACGTAGCTCAATAACAAAACTATATATGTATTATTTTCCTGAAGCCATTAGAATTGCAATTTTCTTCTTCGTACAGAATGCGAAAATTTAAAAACATTATTTTAAAATCAGGAATATATATCCGGGTAGCAAATAATACTGCATAATGCCATAATTTCACTGCTGTTCAAATAAAATGATCTCGTGCTGCTCATTTACTTTTACAGTCAATCCTTCAAAAAATGAGTAAACAGACAGTGTATGTTGAAAAGCAAAACATTCTCCACGTACTATAATTCATAGGAAAATTATCAAGGTGACTCATCATTTCGGTGAATCTCTGGTTTCTAGATATACGGTGTTTCATAAAGGACATATTATAATGAGTCACCGGTTTCCAATCGTAAAGAAAATGAAAAGAATTTTTCTTTAATCTATGCATATAATTTTTTTTTTTTTTTTCTTATGACTTTTTCTAGAAATTTGCTATGAAAACGATTTATATTCTGGGAAATCATATTTCCAAAGAAAATCAACTTGAAATGCATTTTTAAATAAATCAAGTCAATGTGTATCATTTTCAGGCGACACGCCTCTCGAAAAACAGAAGGCAGGCAAAGTTGAAGGGATTTCACCACAATTAATTCATGTTAATGTCATAGTATCTTAAATAATATTTTAAACGGGTTCGTTCTATTTACGATATGAATAATCTTTATAATACATATTTAACGTAGATTCCCCCCCCCCATGCTATATTAAAGGGGGGATCTTAATTTCGTTTAATTTATGAAGTTTTTGAATTAGGAAATTCAAATTCAACAGGGCTCATGACAGCATTATTAATTGTATTTTAAAACTGGTCCGACTTCTTTACGAGGATTTATTCTTGAAATAATGTCTGAATGGATAAATAAATTAACAAACTGACAAACCTATACAACGGACATCATATCAATATTGTGGTTTTCAGTTTCCTTATACCTCTAAATATGTAAAAACGTTAGAAAAATAAGGTTGAAAAAATATCAAGAATACCTGAGTTTTCCAAACCTATGATAGTATGATAAGGAACTAAAATAAAATATTACGTTTTTCTTTCCAACAATTTGACTATTTTCCCTTTTACGTTTAAATTCAGCTTCCTCTAATCTACTATTCTTATAAATCTGAAAACACAGTTCAGTCGTATAACAACAATATAAACAAGTATATTCATTTAAACAGATAATTCGTTTCTCTTTAAATAGAAGAAGATTTTTTTCTTTTTCTTACTTTCATTTCTCTCTCTCTCTCTCTCTCTCGCTCTCTCTTTTTCTTTCTCTTACCCACAGGGTCGAGAAAGTATTGTTTTAGGGTCAAATTTTCGAACGTGAGTTTTTGTTATATTTACATGTTCTGAGGTACCCTGAATACGAAAATCATGTTTTTAGCGAATGGTCTGTGTGTCTGTTATCAGCATATCTCAAGAACAAACTAGTCAACTGGAAAAAAAAAAAAATGTTGTGTATGTAGGAGAGTAAATTTTCATGATGAGTATCTTTCAAAAGAGCTCACCAATACCTTTAAAACGAATGGTTGAACCATCGAACTGCGATAATTTAAAATAAAGTTATCGATTTTTTTCATTTTTAACATTTTTTTTTAAAATGTAATATTGAGAATAAATTAGACTTTTTTTTTAAATTTTGAGTGTTATACTACTTCTCTAATATGGAAATCATCTGCATTATCATGGAAGATAATTTTTTTTTATTTTAATTATTTTTACTGAGTGAATTTGCATAGGAAAATATAGAAGAAAGTCATGTGATGGCCACAACACACTAGTTATTTGTTGTTAGTGGATGTTTTTTACTAATAATATTTTACCATTTCCAGGGAAGCTGTTCGGGAATTGAAATAAATTCCTCATAGAGATATAGTAAATAATGTACGTTTTAAGCTAAATATTCATCGCTTGTTTTTTTTACATTAATGAAACGGGGGGTTGGGGGGGTGGGGCGGTAGCCCCCTTTCACAGAACTAATTATCATATAAAACTCATCCGAAGCCTAATTTGAATTGTTTAACATAGGTTTACATAACAGTACTCGTTATCTTACCTCTTAATATCCAACCTGTATTTATAGTACTAAATTTCAGGGTAAGAGAAAGTAGTGTGAGTGACACACCAGATTATTTCTTTGGCCAGAGTTCGAATAAACGAACATTCTACTTTTGGTTATTGTATAAATATATGCATTTAAACAGATAATTCATTTCTCTTTAAGTGAAATAAGATTTCTTTTCTGTTAGTGTTCGAATAACTTTCTACTTTTAGTCACTCAAATATATTCATTTAAACAGATAATTCATTTCACTTTAAATAAAATGAAATTTCTTTTTGGTCAATATTCGAATAAATGAAACCAAACACTGTGCTTTTGGTTATAAATCTAGTCTCAAATAATTTATTCTAAAACAAATGTTGTGTGATGGTGCTATTGTGTTCTTAAGACAGTTCGTATACTATAGGGTTGGACCTGGGTGGGATACCCTCAATGGGGAGCTTTTCTAAGGGTATTTTTTCACTTCGTACTCATGTGAGTTTCGGAAAAAACTGCGGACGGCTGGGTAGCTGAGCGTGATTTGGATTCGAATCCAGTACTCATCGTCTATCAGTTTTGAGAGGAGAGCATCCCAACCACTGGGAGGGCCACTATAAAACAGGACTATACAAATCAGACTCTTGGAGTTAGCTTACAAGAACAGTCATGTTGCTGAAAGGTCATAATATCAGATTATTCGATCTTTTCCAGAAATTTTATAGCATAAATGAAGATTTCTAAAGAATATAAGTTAATTACATGGATTATTTTAAACAAGTAAATTAATAATAATAACTAGTGGATCTGCAGATCATGCGCCTCAACGTCCTGTTTCTATCACTAATTACCCAGCTGATTATTACTTTCTTCTATATGTAATATAGAGAAAGTATTGGATTCGTAAAAATTTTCGACCTCGGGTTTTTGATGAATTTACACGTTTTGAGAGCTGTAGAACACGATTTGACCATTTTTAGAAAATGTCTGTCTGTCTGTCTGTCTGTGTGTGTGTGTGTGTGTGTGTGTGTGAGTGTGACAAAATTTTGTGGCAACTGTATCTCAAGAACTACTGCACAGAATTTCATACAAATTGGTATGTAGTTGTACCTTGACATAAATTAGTGCCTATCAACTTTTGGTAAAAATTGTCTTACAGGTTGCGTTGCCATCCCGCTTTTTCTAAATTTTTAACATGGTGATATAGGACAAAATTTTGTATAAATGTGCATAAAGAGAATTATTTTTTAGTAATCATTATGAAATTTACAAGAATTATTTAAAATAGAGATAGTCAACTGGGAAAAAAATTTTGTATACGTAGGAGCCTCGCCACCCCCCGTGGGGGGGAAGTCCCCCCTCGAGGGGAGTAAATTTTCAAGATGGGTATCTTTCGAAAGGTCTCGTCAATACCTTTAAAACGAATGGTTGAACTATAAATCTGTGATAATTTAAAACAAAGTTATCGATTTTTTTTACTTTTAACGAAAAAAAACTTAGAAAAAAATCTTTTTTTTTTTTTTTTTTTTTTTTAAACGAAATTTAACCAGACTTGGTATTTAGTTGGCCCCTGACATAAACTGAGGCTGATTAGATTTGGGGATCAATCGCTCAACAGGTGGCGCTGTGATCGTATTTTTTTTAAATTTTTAACATGGCAGTATAGGAAAAAATTTCGTATAAATGTACATAATGAGAGTTATTCTTAACCTGTGATTGTGAAATTAATATGAATTATTGATAATAGTAGTAGTTAATTAGGGAAAAAATTTGGGGCATCGTTTCCCCCCCCCCAGGGGGAAGTACCCCCCCGTGGGGGTGTAAATTTTCAAGATCGGTATCTTTCGAAAGGTCTCGTCGATACCTTTAAAACGAATGGTTGAACTATAAATATGTGGTAATTTAAAACAAAGTTATCGATTTTTTTTACTTTTAACGAAAAAAAAAATGAAAAAAAATCTTTTTTTTTTTTTTTTTTTTTTAATATTGTTACTGCGTGAATTTGTATAGGAAAATATAGAAGAAAGTCTTGTGGTGGCCACAACATACTAGTTTTTATTTATACCATACCATTTATAATAATCTATATATATATATAAATGAATGTTTGTCTGTATGTTATTTATAAAATCGTAAAAGGCTTGGCCGATTTCGATCATTCTTTTTTTGTTTTTTTCCTTATAGGTCAGGGATGGTTTAGGAAAAAAAAAATTGAAAAAATCTTTAAAATTAATTAAAATATGAAAATAATAAACTTATTGACTTATATTGACTTAATATAAGCCATTTAAATTTTTAATTGTTGCCAAAAAAAGTTTACGAGATGTATTTATTTATTGTTTTCAGAATAAAATGAAATATGCTTTCACGCGAAAAATAAGAAATTACTAAATGTTAAATTGGTCGATGAGAAAATGACACTTTATAATTTTAAAATAAAATAGTAATATTACAAATGTAACATATTTCTTCTCAATTTTATTTCACAGCATTTTTTTATATACCTCAACTTCAGATTTTTTTTTTTTTTTTTTTTTTTTTTTTTTTGTAGTATGGCGGATGAAACACGCTTGGCATAAACGCTAATTCAGCAATATATTAAAGGTATTTTCTTATTGATAATTCTTGACAATGTTTTATAATTTTGATGCTGAAGTAGATCGGACATTTTCCGCCAAGGAAAAGATAGAAAGAAATACGCAAGCGAAGTGATGACATCACTGGCCGTTCGTGGATGCAAGAAAAATATTTCCTATGTTAAACGCCCATTGGATTTTTTGTAAAAAATTATTAAAAATCGAGGAAAAATAGTTCCCGATTTTAATCCCCGTATTTAGGTATAGATATGTATTAGTTATCATGTCCATGCATTAGATTAAGTTATTTTTGTAGTAAAATTGACAAAATTTGAATTTTTAATTTCA
Source organism: Salticus scenicus (assembly GCA_963930645.1). Classification (NCBI taxonomy): domain Eukaryota; kingdom Metazoa; phylum Arthropoda; class Arachnida; order Araneae; family Salticidae; genus Salticus; species Salticus scenicus. Next base: position 8,802 of record CAWVNO010000873.1, on the reverse strand, counting down.
AAACTCTAGAAAAAAAAAAAAAAAAAAAAAAATGCCAAACTTCCATATTCGATTGAAAACACTAACATTTCATTTCAAAGGATGATATTTACACAATATCCAACTAATATACTGATTGAAAGGGAAATGATAAATATTCTATCATAATTTGAAGTCAAATTTATTTTCAAATGTCTAAATAAAGTATCTAATATAAGATACTAATATGTTGTAGCTGTCCCGTCAGGTTTTATAAATTTCATAAGAAAGAGGATAAAATATTTCTTACCCGACAGGTCTTGTTCTTTTTCGCCGGCTTATTCTAAGTAATCACAAAAGAGTTGAAATGAACACAGCTAAGTTTCACGACACAAACGTTTAATTAGACGCACTATTTACATTTTATGTACATAATTGTTTCATTAATATCTGCAGCTATCACAATATTTCATATTAGCTGCCAAGCATTAAATATTAGCTGTCGAGCGTCAAAAGAACGCTCTTCCATATCCTTGCGGATTCACAATCCTTCTTTTACAACAGAAAAAACAAAAACTTTTTATCATCAGCAAAAAACATGTTGCCAATCAATAAACATAAAAAAGGCAGACGATCTCCAGTGGAAGAACAGCCCGCCTCCTGACGGCAAGAATGGGTCATCCTCCCACCTTTGATTTTGGCAATCTTGTACAAAATCAAACTAAAAAAGAGAAAAAAGACATATTAATAAACATTACATCAAGCAAAATGAAAAGGAACAGAGAGAAAAGAAAAAATAAATAAAAGTTCTATCAGTCAATTATAAATTCAGTCTATCTGGAGCTCTAATGGATCTACCCCTCCTGGTAAATCGTGGTTTTTCGTCAGGTATCTCAACAGATTTCTTGACATTCTTTGAAACAGTTCTAGACAGTTCAGAGGGATCAGGGCATCTTTTTGGTGTAGAACGAGTAGGTATCAAAGTTCCATTTGCAGCATACTTTGCACGAAAATCACTAGATTCATCAGAAGAGATCTCTAACGGATAAAGTCTTTGAACTGGGCGTATCAAAACCCCATTTCCTGTCTTGATTTTTGCCACTCGAACTATTCCGTCTTTACCAGGATAAGTTTCCACAACTCTGGCTAATGGCCAGTTGATTCTTTTTTGATTATCATGACCGACGAGAACTATGTCTCCTACAGCAATTTTTTTGTCAGTCTTAGCGATACCCTTTGAATTTTTTAATTGTCCTAGATATTCAATTCTGAATCTTTTCCGTAAATCTTTCTTCAATTTTAGCAAATATCGAAGTCTTCTTTTTAAATTCACATTTTCGAAGTTATCTAGGTCAGGAAGACCAGTTTCTTTAATTCCTTGCAAAAACATGCTCGGAGTCAATGGAATTAAATCATCGGGATCCTCAGAAATAGTAGTTAATGGTCTGGAATTCATCAAACATTCGATATCACATATAATTGTGTAAAGTTCTTCAAAATCTAGAGCTGCTCGTCCTAATACTCTTCTCAAAATTTGCTTTGTACAGCCTATTAAGCGTTCCCACCAGCCACCCCACCATGGTGAAGCTGGGGGGATAAACTTCCATATTATGTTCTGTACTAGGGCTTCCTTCCGTATTTTTGCAAGTATAGGATCAGTAAATAGCTTCGAAGCTCCTGAAAAATTTGTGCCTCGATCACTGTATATTACAGAAGGTCGACCCCTTCTCGCAACAAATCTTCGCAGGGTTTGCAAAAATGCTTCAGAGGATAATGATGTTAATAATTCAAGATGTACCGCTCTGTAAACAGCGCAGGTGTACAGCACAATCCAACATTTTTTACCATTTTTCAAGTACAAAGGTCCGGCTAAATCAACCCCGGTAATTTCAAAGATAGCAGCATCTCTGATCCTGTCTTCCGGCAAGGCGGTGATTTCAGGCTGAACAGAATTTACGGTGAAGCGTTTGCATCTTATACAACGTAAGGTAACTTGCCGTATGGACTTTCTGCACCTGAGAATCCAATATTTCTCTCGGAGATGGTTCATTAATATTTGTACTCCTGCGTGGTTTAATTCGTTATGTTTCCATTCTATCAATTTCTGCACGATGTAATGATTTCCTGGTAAAATGATAGGCAAACGAAAGTCTGTATTATCTTTACTTCTAAGTATAAGAGACTTTACCCTTAGAAGGCCATCTTTGTCAACGGTGGGATGAAGTTTTCGTAAACGATCATCTATTCCTTTAGGAAAGTCTTCCCTTTGAACCATCTTTAACAGGATTAATTCAGCATGTTTAAGTTCTTTATTTGTAAGATCCCCAGAATTTCGTTTAGAATGATTTCGAAGATTCGAGATGAATCTGTATATCCATGCCGTAACTCTTAATAATTTCACGTAAGACGAGTATCTCTCATAAAACTTCTCAGTAGTTTCAGTACTTAGAGCAGAAATGATCGACCTTTTTTTTTCTGAATTGACAATCTGTATTTCGGGTGAGATTTCTTGTCTCGGCCATTGACTCGTTGGTGTCTTCAAAAATTCCGGACCCTCCCACCAAAGGGATTTGAGTAAAGCATCAGCATTGCAACCTCTTGATGGAAGGTCAGCTGGATTTAAGTTACCCGGGACGTATCTCCAGTCGTTGGGATGACTCAAAGATCTTATTTCTCTGGTACGATTCAGCACAAATACTCCCCATGGTTCTTGATTTTTTATCCAGAACAATGCGTTCATGGAGTCAGACCAATAGAAAGTTTGAACTTGGCTGTCACAGAAGTCTCCTTTTATAGTATTCATTAATCTAACACCCAAACAACATGCTAATAATTCTAGTCTCGGTATGGAGACTGATTTCAAGGGTGCTACTCGAGCACGAGCTTGAACCAATTGACATCTCACATGAAAATTATTTTCTTCTCTGATATATATACAAGTTGCATAAGCGTGGCTTGATGCATCACAAAACACATGGAATGACACATTTGTATTTAGAGCATGATTTTCTAATATCCTTCTAGGGATTCTAATGCCTTCCAAGCATTTTAATGCATTTTCCCATTTCAGAAATTTTTTCTCGATGTCATCTGGTAGCTTGGCATCCCAGGGCAGTTTCCTACGCCAACATTCTTGCATTAGGATCTTTGCAATTAAAGTGACAGGACAGAGAAACCCAATGGGGTCAAAAATCTTACTTGCTAAGGACAGGATAAATCGCTTACTTAGATTTGCATTTTCGCACTCATCAAACTTTAAACTACAGTATAGAGTATCTTCCAGAATATTCCAATTTAAGCCCAAAACTGAGACAGTCTCTGGAAAATCTTCTTCAGGAATTCCGTACACACTTGGTGGTAGACCATTACCTATCCATCCTCTAAGATCAAAACATCCCGCTGACATGATTTCTTTAGATTGTGCCATAAAATTAACTACTTCTTCTTCGGAACTGCAACTTGTAACACAGTTGTCGACATACATAGAGTTTTTAAGTTTAGAAGCAGTCTCTTGCAAATGATCTGGAACATTACTTAGGTGGAAATTTAGAGTAGCTCCTAAAAGAAATGGGCTGCAGTTTACCCCAAATACTACTCGACGATGTCTGTAAATCTTCACTTTATTAGGATCACCGCCCTCCCACCACAGAAATCTTAGAAAATCACAATCTTCTTCATTTATTCTTATTTGTAGAAATGCTCTGCGAATGTCTGATACTATCCCATACTTGTTCAAACGAAATTTATTCAAAATGTTAGGAATCAACTCCAAGTAGTTTGGACCTTTAGCTAGGCAATCGTTCAAAGAGTAACTGTTCTTTTCTTTTGCGGAAGCATCGAAAACAGGACGAATTGTTGTCGTTGAATGCTCTTTTATAACTGCTCTATGAGGCAGATGATGGCAATCTATCTTCTCGAATTCATCAGTATTTACTTCTTCAATTATTTCTTCACCAAGCCACTGACAAAAAACTTCTTCATAATCTTCAATAAGACCCTTATTCTTCAGAGTCCTCACAGTTGATTTTAGCCTTCGTTCAGCAATTGTTTTGTTATCTGGGAGTTCTTGGTGTCCTTCTATCCATGGTAATTTTACAACATAGCGTCCGTCATCATCTCTACTTAGAATTTTCTCAAAATGATTTTTGGATGCTTCTTCAAGTTCTTCCTTTGACTGTTTCTCTGCAGGATCCTTAATTCCTAGGACATCGACATCTAGTTCCCACAGATCAGAAATTTTTACTTCTCTAGCTAACATCGAAGTGACTACAAGGTTTTCAGTATCTTCAGTAAACTTCTTAGTGCGTCCCATAACAGTCCAACCTAGCCTTGTTTCAATAGCGGTCAGGCCGGATTTCAGATTCTTCAGCTTTCCTGTCATTAATTTGCCAGCTACATCTGCACCTATAAGGAGCTCTATGGGGTTAAGGCAATCTTCTAAATATATCCCTGTACCTGATAAATCATCTTCACACAGTTCTTGAGTGACCGGTGGCATAGTAAAACAAATTGTAGGCTGACTCAAAACTTCAAAATTGCAACGATAAGTTTCGCTGACATCAGAAAGGTAAGCTTTGTAAACATTGTGTGTCAAAGTATTCGTGTTCGAACCACCAAATAAGGAATGCTTCAGTTTTTCTTTTCTTATTGGCTTGTATCCAATCTTTTTTGCAGTGTTTTCTAAGATGTAAGACCTTTGGGAAGCGGAATCAATAATCGCCCGAATTTTTAAAATTCTGTTTTCACCTCTTAAATTAATCACGAGTGTCTGTAGCAAAACACTGGGAGTTGATGAAAGATTTGATAATGTTGTATCTTGATCGGAAGTATTCTTGTCATTTTTAATCCTTTGTGCGTGCGCAGCTGATTTCGGATCATTCTTACAGAGAAGAGTATGGTGGGGTTTCCCACAAATCGCACAGTTACATCTACTTCTACACGAACTAGAAATGTGGTTCAATTTTAAACATTTAAAGCAGCCTCCCCGTTTCATAACATTTTGTTTTCTTTGATCATAAGTCAAGTTTGCTACTTTTCTACATTCCTCACTTAGATGTGGCTTATCGCAGAACACGCACTCTTGCTCTCGGTTTTGTTTACCTTGGGACGAGGTTAAAAGTTCCATACCTGTTGGAATAATTTTATTGTGTGTTAGAAAATTTTTAGATTTCATTGTGTTAAATTTCTTGGGTTTGTTTTCAAAACCAAATCCACTTGTCGCTAAATTAATTTTTTCTTCACCTTGAATTTCATTACGTAAAAACTGCATTAAAGTTTCTAATTTATTAAAAGATTTATCTTCCGAACTAAGAGAAACAGAATTCAAGTGTCTTTCCCAAATACGCAAAAGATCTATTGGTAAACAAGATTCAACTAATGGGTATAACATTGAGGCATATTTATCGCTTGTTACACCAAGCATTTTTAAAGATCGTAACTGTGTTTCTAATTTATCATAAAGCTTCACAATTGGTAATTTATGTTCCTGATTTACAGTATTACTTAGCACAAGGCTTAATAATTCCCTAACATAAACTTCAATTAGTACATCTTCCCTGCCAAATCTTGTATGTAAACAATCAACCGCTTGTGAATAGTTCTCAGCTGTTACGGGAAAAGATTCTACGACTTCTCTGGCTCTAGACCCCTTTTGAGTAGATTGAAGTAGATACTGAAATTTATCTACCTCCGAAATATTTGGATCTTCATGAATTTTCTTAAATAATCCCCAAAATGATAACCAGTCCTTTAAATTACCATCAAACTTTTGTAATTCAATTTTTGGTAACTTAAAACTTCTTTTAGAATTACTTTCGTTTTCAAGTACACTTGAATTTAAATCCGAAGGTAAATTTATTCTACGTTCAAGTTTTGTTTTTAAATCAATATAAGTACTACTATAATTATCAGCACTTTCGATTTCGCTATCCAACATGGTCTGAGTACATTTTTCATCAACTTGTAAAATTTGAAGAATTTCTTTATCAAGCGTTTCAACTCTGGAATATTTTTCTTGTAACTGTGCTAAGAACCCAGCACAAGAATCGATGTCACAAGTTTCAGTTTCTAAAAGGTTTTTTACCTTTTCAGTAAATTTTGTAAAGGTACCTCGATAAGAACCGCGTAATTTAGTTGCGGCTTCCATAATTCAAATAAAGACTGATAAAATAATAAACAAACACTTCAAATCAAAGCTTCATAAAACGAGAACAAAAAATATTCCGAAATCGAAAGTAATTCTGGGAAGAAATTTTAGAATTCTAAATAATGTTTTGAGAACAAAAACATTCAATTTTCGAAAAACTTTGATTCAAAATAACAATTTTCATATAAAATAATAATCTTCTTTATTAAATCAAAATATGCAAAATCAATGTAAAATCAAAATATGCATTCATAGAATATGTATTAACATTTTCTTCAACATAAACAAATTCTTCATATTGTTCCAAATATCAAATGAGCAGTTCAAAAATAAACATACATTTTATGTTTTCAAAATTATTCTCAATAATACTTACAAAAAGTATTTCAAATTTTTAATGTTATCTTCTCATAAAAATGAGATCATTTTCCAATTAGAATAAATTATATTCTATTTCTATACTTTATTCATTAGAACAAATTAGAATTTATTACTTAGAACAAATTTTTCTACCGGCGTCCCTGTGAACGGGCGCCATTAAATGTCCCGTCAGGTTTTATAAATTTCATAAGAAAGAGGATAAAATATTTCTTACCCGACAGGTCTTGTTCTTTTTCGCCGGCTTATTCTAAGTAATCACAAAAGAGTTGAAATGAACACAGCTAAGTTTCACGACACAAACGTTCAATTAGACGCACTATTTACATTTTATGTACATAATTGTTTCATTAATATCTGCAGCTATCACAATATTTCATATTAGCTGCCAAGCATTAAATATTAGCTGTCGAGCGTCAAAAGAACGCTCTTCCATATCCTTGCGGATTCACAATCCTTCTTTTACAACAGAAAAAACAAAAACTTTTTATCATCAGCAAAAAACATGTTGCCAATCAATAAACATAAAAAAGGCAGACGATCTCCAGTGGAAGAACAGCCCGCCTCCTGACGGCAAGAATGGGTCAGTAGCGGAATAGATTTGATATCGGTCATCCTTGGTAGAAAAATAAAATATCGCCAAATTATTTGGCGAACATAATTTAATTCCTTTCAAAAATCATGGTTATTTTAACAACTTATTTTAAGACAGTAATGAATAAGGTTCAACTATAGTATTTCCCCTCAGCTGAATTTGGCGATTTTTCTTTGGCGCCGATTTGAACGATAACTATGTCGTTCTGGATTGTTTGCGATATAATATGGCAGCCTGCATGCTATTTATTTTGGATTTATGATTTATAATTTAGCTTACGATTTTATCATTTATGCTATATGATTTATGATTTTTAGATTTATGATTTAGCCATAATCGCCAACGAAAAATCGCCAAATCTAGCTGAGGGGAAATACTATAGTTGTTCCATGAATAATATGAAACAATATTTCGTACAATGCATATTACGAAAATATAGATCTGGCATGTATATTTTCGTATTACGTTTTTGATCACCAAATACAATAAGCGCCAAGAATGACAGTTTTGAAATTTAAAATTAAAATTTTGTCAATTTGACAGCAAAATAACTCAATCTAACACATGCACATGATAACTAATACATATGTGTACCCAAATATGGGGATTAAAATCGGGAAATAATTTTCTTCGATTTTTAATCATTTTTTACAAAAAATCCAATGGGCGATTGACATAGGAAATCATTTTCTTGCATCCACGGACGGTCAGTGACGTCACACTTCGCTTGCGTATAGGAACAATAATCGCATAAATTATATTTTGGTCTAAAACGGCAACAAAAATTTAAAAGTCGCCAAGGGCATTAAGGATGTACCGTGATCAAGTTTACATACTTATTTATTTATTTTTCTATATACCAACTACTATTAACTAAGCATGAAGTATATTTCCCATAGAATAACATTAGTTTCGGCTTCCGGCGGCGGTGAGTGAAGAGGGGGGGGGGCTTAACACAAACAAATACATTTTACAAGCATATATAAGATAGGTAATTAACAGTACATATTTATGTATATACATGTCCTTCGCATAAAAATATACTCTTGTGGTTATTTATGAATTATTTAACTTAAAGTCATTTTTTAAATGTGCTTGATTATATGTAGTGTATGTATTTATTCATACCAGTTTATAGAATGTTGTGTACATTTTTAATAGCAATTTAAAGTTTCCATTGCCCATCTTTTCTTTCCATTGTTCACTTCTTACTTTCTCTTACCCATATATATGGTAGAGAAAGTATTGTTTTGGGGTTAAATTTTCGAAAGTGAGTTTTTATTATATTTATACGTTTAAAGGTCTCCTGAATCCGTAAAATATGTTTTTAGCGGTTGGTTTGTTTGTCAATCTGTGTGTCTGAGTCTGTCTGTATGTCTGTGTATGCGCCTTTACCAGTATATCTCAAAAACAAATAACAGCAGGATGTTAAAACTCGGTATGCTAAGTTTGTATCATATAGAGATGCTACACTGAACTTTTCGTTGAAATCAAGCAAATGGTTCGTGTACAGAGCCATCCAAAAGTGTTCAAATATATTACGTGTATGGGCGAAATTGCAGGTAAGTAGAGTTTAACGTCTATGGAATGAATATATGTCTATTATATGCATAAAAGCGTGTTTCATGTAGAATATGACATAAAAATCATTCATCATTCGTTTACTAAAATATAGTGGGGCAATCTTGGAAATTGATGGAAGTGCATTTCAAGCTGTAATGCGTGT